>PVJX010019416.1:0-34918 GCA_004027295.1 Dolichotis patagonum | reverse complement strand
CACCCCGCGCGGCAGGAGCGGCACGCAGCGCTTCAGTAGCTGACACACAGCAGTGGTGGCCAGTGGGAGCCAGTACTTGGGGGAGTGGTGGGCTCTAGCTGCACCCTAACTTCTCGCTTGCTGGTGTGTTCTTGAACAAGTCTCTGCTACTCTCTGGGCCTATTTCCTGTTCTATAAAAAGGAAGAAGAGTTAACAGCTTAGCCGCCCTCTGGGGACAGCGCAGGAAGCCGAAAGTCATGCCAGCAACATTGTTTCTGAGGGGCCCAGGGACCTCCAGGCCTTGGATATCATTAGCTAACATGCAAACACCTGAGTGAACCCCTGCAAATGCGGGGCGGGGGGGGGGGGGTTGGGGCTTCCTGTCAGAAACAGCATCTCGGCACTGCTGCAGGCCTTGCCTGGTGGTGTGTCCTTAGTTGAAGCTTTCAGAAGGAAAAAAAAGGCCTTGACTCTGAGCCAGAGTCATTAGTGTCCCAACCTAGAAATGCCAGGCTGCTGCTTTTCCTGGATTGCCTGTAGCAAAGAACTCAAGTGTGGTCCTTGAAGCTTTATATCCTGCCTCTGACTAGGGCGCAGGACCCTGCACTGTGCAAGCCTGGGGCGGGGGGAAGATGAGGGGGAAAACTATGATAGCACGAGGGATAAAGAAAAAATCCTTGGGAGCTGAAATACATTGGCAAGGCTTTTCAAAGACAAGGCTCAGTTCTGTACGAATAATCCATCCTCCCAAAACGGGTCTGGGGAGATGAAAGGCTGTCCTTCTGTAAAAATGACACAAGAACCCCAGCCACTTGTCTACTCTCCCTGGCTCCCCTCAGCTGAGCCTTGGCTCCAGAGGAGAGGCAGGACCAGAGCTGACAGAGGTGAGAAACTCTCTGCTTCCCTCCGAAACATACCAGAATGGAGATCTGGCATGTCATAGTCTTGCCTCAAGCTAAGACTGTGACTTTACCTACTACGACTGCTGGTGACGGCCACAAGGTCTTTTATGATTGCTGGAAGGCTTGTCCCTGCGGTAAAGGCTAAAGGGCAGGCTGAGTAGGCCAGGGGATGCTGTAACAGGGGCCCTTAGGAGTCCCTGTAGCTCAACGTGATTGAGGGCAAACTCGGAATACTGTTCTAGCCATAAAACTATTTCCTGAGTAGGGGAGAGAGAGAAGAAAACTCTACAGCAGGCTAAACCTCACGCCCCATTTCTTTCCTTATTTTTACACAGGTGCTTGTGGGATGGACAGACGTCAGAACACATACATTATGGACAAAGACTTCAAAGGTAGAGTATCCAATCCTGACATCCTATTAAAAAGGGCCTAGCAAGACAGAGTACAGATCTGAACTGGCCAGGAAGTTCGCCCAAGAAACTGCATATTCCACTCCCCCGAGGGGGGGAAAAAAAAAGACCACAGGACCCGGGCTTCTGGGTAAGCTCTGCCCAGGAGGAGCAATCATGATAATGAGTTCATCTTCCAATTTCAGCTGCACCTGCCTAGCAAATGTTTGTAGGTTTTTTGTTTTTTTTTTTTAAATAGATGCCAACTAAATGTCTTTGGAAATGTAGAGTGCCATTATCTAACCAATTAGTATGAGTTAAACTGATTCTAAAATCTGAAATAAAGTTAATCTACCTGCCCCAGAGGCCTCCTGTTGTTGTGCTGGCGAGGAATGCCACCCCACACCTGCTGCCTTTCTGGGGCACAAGGAATCAAAATGATACCCACTGTTAATACTGTATGGGATTTGCACCCTCAAAAGATCTTGCCCCCAAGAGCAGTGAAGGCAGGACAAACCCCTTGCACGTAGGAACTGCAGGTCAGATCTTCCCTCTAGGGCCTACAGGTGAAGCTAGAAGTGGAAGGGCAAGTCCTGCCTCCACATTAGGTCCCAGGTTTAAATGTCAGGTCTGTGAAATGGAGGGCTTTGATTCTGTCACTTATTAACTGTGACCTTAGACTGTGAGCTCCCCGGGGCTCAGTTCCAGCTGCAGAGCTGCGATAATTATGCCTGTCCTATGTCTAATAAGGCTGTCACGAGTATCCAATAAAATCACAGCTGGGAAGTGTTTTGCATATGATAAAGGTTGTACTAATGTAATGGGGATATCCTGTTGTCTCTGGGATCTATTAAAAGTGACTCAGCCAAACAACGATATATAGTTCAATGAACATCCTAGATCTGGCTGTGTACCGTAATCACTCCAAAAGTTTGTTAAAGTATCTCCCTGAGACTGATGCAGTAGACCGAGTGGAGTCCTGGAATCTGTTATTTGTGATGAAGACCTCAGCATACCCTTATGCTGCTTGGTATCCAACTAGCTTTTAGAAACCACTGATCTACACTGACCCAGACTCTTTTATGTTACGTCTGAGACACAACCAATCTCCTAAAACTGGCTGTCTGCAGTCCCCGGGTAGATCACTAGAAGTGAGGCGACAAAGAGGCAGATGGCAAGTAACATGTTCTGAGAGAGCGAGCAGCAAGGATGAAGGACCATCAGCATTTGTTAGCCAGGAACAGGTCACACCCCAACTCCACGCTGACCAATTGCTGGTATCCTTCGGGAGCTGGACTTAAACCGTCCAAATGCAGGCAAGCACCATTTCACTAGCTCAGGCGGAATACTGGAACTGAGAAGGCAGCTCTACCATCTCCTTTTGGTGACCTCAGTTTCTTTCACAAACAAGTTGGGCAGAAAGCTCTCCGTGGGCCTTTCCTGCTCGGAATATAGCATGACTCAAGCGTGAGTAAGCCCAGGCAGGCCCAGACAGCTTTCCACGCTCCCTGCCGTCCGTCCTCTGTGTTGTAATGAGGGTAGCTACTTTTAGACTCGAAACCATAAATGTAAAGCAACACTAAAGAAAGCAGAGTCTCTGCCTGGGCGTCATTTCATTCCTCTTTCATGAGATCATACATCCGAGCCTCAGCACTGAGACCCTAGCAGGCGGGCAGCCGATTCACACTGGCACAAAGAGTATTGTGGAGGTAAGTGTGCCGGCAGGAGCAAGAGAACGCAAAAGGAGAAAAATGAAGTATCACAGTTCAGAACTTGATGGAAGTATTTACAAAAGACACGAACTAAATTCCACCTACTTGGTTAAACTCCTAAATAGTTTGTACCACAAATTAAACTGTCTTCTAAAAACCACAACCAAACCAAACCCGAATTGCCAAGAGGAAGGCTGTGAAGTGCTCTGAAGTCAGTGGGGAAAGCCCTGCCCCGGAAGTAGGAGAGCTGGGCTGCAGCTCTCACCGTGTGTCACCGCCTAGATCACACCCGGGTCCCAGCATGACTGAGCCTCTTGAAAGGCAGTGGCACCAGCTTCCCCAAAGGTGACTCCCAGCCCTGGCACTCCTAGCCTTAATTCAGTCAGCACCCACTCTCTCCCCTGCTGCCGGATTCTGCCCACCACCATCCTGGAGGCCCTTCTGCCCCTTCTAGTGCCGCAGAGGAAGCCCTCCCAGCCACGTGCTGTCCCTCGCTGGAGCCCACTGCTGCCCCACTTTCTCCATCTGTACACCCCTTTGCCTCCAAGCTCCCCAGGAGTTTCCCCATGAAAGAACCCACAGCTGTTAGGTAACTGGGAGCCCACTGGCTTCTGGAACTCCTGCAGCCAGTGTTCTACTGATCCTGGGCCCACCCCCTCCCCTTCCCCACAGCCTTTCCATCAAGAGGGGGACGTTTACTGCTCAGGAACAGAACAATCAGTGTGGCCTCCTATTACACAGCATTAGACCTAGGGGTTTGGTGGTACAGGCCTATAACCCCAGCACTCTGGGAGGCTGAGGCAGGAGGACCACAAGTTTAAGTCCTACCTGGACAACTTTGAAAGACCCTAATCTCAAATGGATATAGCTCAGTGTGAAAGCCGTGGGTTCAATCCTCAGAACCATTAAAAAAAATCATTGGCCAAGTAGCATGATTCCTGGGTTCTGCCCCACACTTGGGTCTTAAGTGGATGTCAGATTCCTGGGTAAGTTCACATCCCACTCATGAGGCAACTTTAGAAAGGCATTTCCTCAGATTTGTGCTTCCCTTGTAAAATAAAGATGGTCAGTTCATTTCAGAAGCCCCTCTGTGTCCTGTATATGACCACCAGTGCCTCGAGGTGGCAAGAAATCATGGGAGCAAATACCATGGCATTTTATAAGGCTCAGCCTTCCGTCTTGATGCTGATTACCAGCCCAGTGGCTGAAGCTTCCCTTTAATCTGCAAAATGCTCTCAAGGGTAGGGGCAGGGCAGGCACTAGGCAGGGGTGGGGCTGCAAAAGGATGAGGAAGTGAGCGCAGCTGTTGTTTCCTTCCCTCTCAGCCGGTCCCTCCTTGCAGGCAGGTGTAGAACTCAGCTGGAGGACAGACTGCTGTCTGGGATGGAGTCCAACAGCTGGCCTTGTCCTTCCCTCCAGTTCCTAGCAGATGCCTGCCCAGCCACCAGGCCACCCAACACACACTGGAAATGTCTTTATCCTTGTATCTGCCTCTAGCCCATGTATGACGATACTTCTGCCTGAGTCCAATCCCCGCCACCCAACCTCAACACCTCTTGCCTACTTAGGTGCTTCTGTTGCTGAAGAGCCAACAATGTACAGTATTCTCTAAACCCTGAAAGCTGCCCTGACTTTCTGGTGCTGACTGAGGCACTTTTAGGCATTAAGCTTTTGCACTAGCAGAACTGAGGCATGGGATAACCCTAAGAAGCATGAAGCTGGGGCTCTTCTCTCAGCAGGATGCGGCCCCGCAGTTACAGGTATCCTTGTTGGGGGTACAGTAGAGCACCTGCAGTTTACACTTAGACCCGAGGACTGGAGTTTTAGTAGCAAGCCGTCCTGAGAAAGAACCATCTTGACTGGCTATCAAAGAAGACTTGGGTTGAGTCCTAAGTGAACCACTTACCAACATACTAACAAACCCCTAATAACGTTCCTTCCAACCAGCTTCCTTTCACGGATACAGCGAGCTTCCAATGACCCAAGTGGAATGAAGTCTAATATTAAATACTACACAAAGTAAGCTATCACTGTTCTCAAAATTTAGCAAGTATGCAACCCAGCTAGCTGTGCTAGCCTTTCTTTAAGCAGTACTCAGCTGCCGCAAAAGCAGCCCTGAGCGATTTCGCCGTACTCCTTGCCTGATGATGAGTTCAGAGAACCCAAGATGGGACAGATGGGCCACCCTGGGGTTCTTGACCTCACCTCCACTCCCAAGACACAGACTCTGCGGGCTGGGACAGGGAGTGGGGGCCCAAAGCCAGCTTTGCCCCTGTGAACCTCCAGTAGCTGAGCCTTCTCAGCCTCCCTTTAGTCTCTGCTGGAACTGCCTGAACCTGCTCACTGCCAAGCAAGAATGTTTTCTCCTCCCCTTCTCTAGGGTCCTATGCTCTCAGGGTCATGATCCAAGACCAGACAGACCATAGCCAGCCCGCCTACTTGTGGGCTAAGCTCTAAGGGAAAGCGCTCTGGTTCTAGACTTTGACCTGCTACTGAGAGCAGGGTGACTCTGGGGAAGCCAGTAAGTACTACAGCTGAAGTCTCCCATTTCCTTGTAAGCAATAATGGGGAGAGTAGAATAATGACAACTGCTCTGCCTGTGTCACACAGCATCACGGATGCTTGAAGGAACTAAGGAGTACAAGTACTTTCATTACAAGACCGAGGAAGTGTCAACCTGCTAAAACAAACAGATTCCCACACTAACAGAAACTCCCTCCCAACTACTGACCTGTTAGGGAGGAAAGCCTGTCCGTGGTTGTGTCAGCTCGGCCATTTCAGTCACACACAGCATTCTGTTCTCACAGGTCCAAGACACATCCCAGTACCCCTTAAGTTACATCACTTTCACTCTAACACTTTTTTGATCTCTAAAATTGGAGACATAAGATAAATGGGGAGGCACCCACAATGCAAATGCGATGGTTACAGTGAATTTCACTGTGGCAGAAATGCAGAGCTGGCTGTCCTTTTAGATCTCTCCTGACTACCAAACCCCAACACCCAGCATTTGCTGGGGGGCTTGGGCTGCAGGAGCCGTCTGTGCAGAGGTCAGAGCTCAGCTGGCTGCCTCCTGCAGACGAGTCCTGTCTCCTTGGGACAATCTGGAGGTGGCAGTAATCCTCCTCTAAAGGGGAGTGGACTGTGTAGTCTTCCTCCAATGCAGTTACCTCATTGCGTATTTGGAAACCAGTTTGCATCTTTCTGTAGCCTGAAGTCTTGTGATGACGCAACTGAGTGGCGGCAGGAGGCAGCACGAGCTGTAGCACCCACCCGAGGGCACTGCTGAAACGGGGGTTCAGTCAGCGTTTATGAGAACCGCAGAAAGCACCATCAACGACATGGTACAAGCTTACTAGAAAACGGGAATTTTCGCACAGCTGGCTCGAGGCTCAAGTGCTTTTTACACCTTTATTTTATTAGCTTTCAGTTTGCACAGTTCTAATCTTGTAAGGCAGGGATGCTTAGCTTCCCACCTAAACTTGCTAAATTGCTGGCATCTGCGCTAAAACACAGTTTTTGAGTTGAAATCAGAAAACACCAAACTGCTGGGTGCAGTGCTGCACACCTGCAATAGCAGCACTCGTGAGGTTGAGGAAAAAGGTTGCAAGTTTGAAGCAGCCCAAGGGTAGACATTAAACACCCCCCCACACACACACACACGATATAGGCCAACTGAGTCCCAAGGCATGCATTCAGGTCTTGGCAATATCTCTTAACTAGCTGTGTGACTTCAGCCAGGTCACTTCCTTTCTCTGGCCATGCATGCCATAAAACACAAGCTATCATTTGCAAAAACTAAATATACATGAAAGCATGAGTGCCTTGAATTGGCATTTACTGACATTTTCCTATCCTCCAAAACACAACTTGCTCCGGCAAAAAACCCTGCCTCTCTCAAAAAGCACAACTTAGAGACATTTAATAAATAAATCTTCCATTATAGGCTTTTCCAGCCCCAGGATCCCAAAGACACAGAGATTTGACAGCTGTTTCTGGTATTTAAATGAAGACTTACATTCCTGCTTGTCCTAAAAAATCTCTCTTGCCTTGCAGATTACATGAAAGAATCCGTGTGCAGCTCTAGTACTTGTTCCTTGAATAGCAGTGAAAACCCTTATGCCACAATTAAGGACCCGCCCATCCTCCCCTGCAAGCTTCCAGAAAACAGCTACGTAGAAATGAAGTCACCTGTGCACAGGGAGTCTCCGTACACAGATGTGCCATCCTTGTCGACATCTAATAAAAATATATATGAAGTTGGTAGGTGTCTCAAGTGAAAACTTAGTGAAATTGGGGTCAAAGTGCAGTACCTCAAGTAAAACCAAGCCCTCTACACTCACCCTTGTCTTCGTAGCACACCCTTCTTTGGTTGCTTTTTAAGGAATACAAGGTGAACTCTTTCCTAATGCAGGAAATCAGACTCTTGTGCTAACTCTGCTTTAAAACACACACACACACACACACACACACACCAGAATATGAAACAGAACTAGGTTGGGGAAATGGGTACACAGGCTTCAAATGATTACTGATAAAACTCTCAAAAAAAAATCAGAACCAATGCTTACACATTTCTGAGTTGTCATCCTCATAGTTTATACTTCTTGGGCTCACTGATAAGAACCCTACCTCTATGACCCTAAATCACTTGGGGTTGGCCAGAGGCCAGGATTTCGACAGCACATTCACTTAGGTTTTCCGTACCTTCACAACAAGCCTCCAGCCTGGCTCTCATCTGTCTAGATTTGTAGGCCCACCTCCTCTCCCAAGTTAAACAGAACTCTGCCCTCCCAAGAAGGCAACCAAAGCTAATCTCTTTGAATTCATTTTTCACTATATTCCGTAGAGCCCACAGTCAGTGTGGTCCAAGAAGGCCGCGGTCATAACTCCAGCTATATCCAGAATCCATACGACATTCCTAGGAACAGCCATATTCCTGGTCACTATGACCTCCTCCCAGTAAAGCAAAGCCCTACCAGTGGGCCCTCCCAGGACAAGCAAGAGGGATAAGCTTCTCTCTTGCAGTGTGCTCTGCTGAATATTCTGACTCTCGTAAAGAAGACAACCCCTTGACTTGAATACTGATACAGATTGGCTCCAGCTGCGTAACAGTTATTACGTTCACCTGGAACTAAAGAAGAGCTTCCAAACGGGACTTGGGTAATTGTTCAGTCTGTAAACGAAGGCCAATCCTATCACCCACCCATCCCCCAGCCCCTAATGCCCTGGATTATACGATTTCTAAAACATTTAAGATACCACTACACATCAACATCAGCTAAAACATATGTATTTAACATTCTGAAATACGATGCTTAAAAAGCATGTAGAATAGCAAACCTTCCATGGAGGGAAAAGGGCCTGGGGAGACAAGTGAGTTAAAGCACCTGCAATGTATAGGTACTTTTGGTTACTGTTATCATCGACATCTGTTTTACTGCTAAGATAATTATTACACACACACAAACTATTCGAGTATCAGTCCTAAAATACCTGTACCTATACGTGTACCTATACGTCTGGTCCACTGAATTACAAGGGCCAACATTACAAAATTCAGTCTGATGCTGACCACCTCTTTTTTTTAAAGAAGACTTTGAAGAAAGAAAGAAAAAGAAATAGTTTCCAAATTGCAGTAGTTTCAGTCTACTGATTTCTAGGCCAGCTTTACCAAATTTTGCCAATTCAATTTGCCAGAACAATGCAAGTCAGTCCCAATTGTGTTATATCACCTTAAATCTATCTGACGCTGGATTCATTCCACGTGAAACAGGAAGCAGGGCATGGAGATGTTCCTTTATCAAATGAGCAGTCATAAACTAGTAAAAATTAAGTATCTTTAAAACTGGCTATTTGGCCTAATTTATTTAGTTGGGATCCCTTGACTCAGAAAATATTTGCTTTCAAGCAGTTCTTTGTACATTTTGAGCTTCATGTATTATGGAACCAAAAAATAGAGGAAAAAAGACAAATGTGGGTATACCACGTTTATGTTGCTTTTACTTGATGCTTTTTGATGGAACTAAATGACACCAATGGTCAAAGAAAGAATGGACTATAACCAGTCGCTGTAAATTGGTGTAAAACGTCACAGTAAACAGCACAAGAGGATATGAAATGCTTAAAACCACCACATTCCAAGACGGCCACATACACATTCCAGTAAGCTAATGCTCCAGATCCCGGTGTCCGGATGGCCCGGATTGCTAATGAACACAGGCCGGTGAGGTGTGGACGATGCCGAATGGAGCCAACCCCCAGCCCTACAGAGGACCTCTTCACAAGCATGAAACAGGGCAGACCATGGACGCTGATGACCACACCGATGCCACTGCATTCTGGTAACAGTCCAGCTAATTAAAAACACTTCTATAAAAGGTATAGAGAAGAGGAACTAAATGACTGCAAAGCTGGAATACTGTTACCACAAGTGCGGCAGCTCTGAAACCCTTGGTAGAAACTGGAAGTCAGCCATGGAATTCATTACTTTGGGCAACAGCAAAAGCAAGAACATTAATGAGGAAGCCCTCCTCCCCTATTTTACTCAAGGCATAAGCAAAGTTTAAAGGAAAATATACAATACTTACATGAATGCTGCATGTGTGCATGGGCGTGAGCAACCAGCAACAGTAAACTGACTTTCAAAAAAAGCCTTATTAAAATATAAATACTAGAAAATTGCTTTGTAAGCCCAAATACATATTTCTTATACATATGTAGAAAGAACTAGAGATAAGAGACTTACCTCAGTATTCCAGGGCTGCAAATGCTCAATTATCTTTGTGAAGCAAGGAGGAAGAATCATGGCCAAGTCGGATCAGCAAACAGAAACTGCATCTCAGTCCCAGGTTTCATTTTCTCCCCTTATCCTGCATGCACAATAACCACTACCTGGTGTACTGCAAACAAGCAGCATTGCTCAAGTTTCAAGTTTTACCCACCTTTTGCCATCTACCCTCTAGGCAAAAGTATCCGGCAAGAAGTGGAACGGCTAGAGCACTGGGTCAGAGAGACTTTTGGCAAGTGACTGGCCCTCTTTGAGCTCCTTTATTCCCCTTGCCTAAAAATAACAGGAGAAGCAGAAAATCTAAAAGGGAGCCCCAACAAACCCTCAGCTCTAGCATTCTATGACTTTTTAAAGCACTGTAGTACAACTCAGATCAGACAACACAGAGAAGGGAAGGGCAAAGGATGTGAATAACATAGGGTGACAACAGCTGCCTTCACACATCTGATAAAAGACATTTCAACCTTACAGAGTAACTGTGAGAAACTGTTCTTTAGCATTGTCACAAACAGGTTCATGGTCAGCCTAAACAGATGCACTGTGCATTTTACTGGTGACATGGAATAATCTGTTTGCTACTTTTCAGAAACTAAATTTTCAATCAAATTGATAGGCATACAATTCAGATGAATGAAGAAAGCAATTGTATAATAGCATAAGAGACTATAAAATGGCAATACTTTTTTTAAACCACAGATTTGTAATATATTTGTTCACTGTGCAGAGGGATTGTACAAAATAAAATGAATTTCTCAAACTAACTGAACAAGAATGCCTGCTGTTTGTTGTACTACAAACTGAAAACATGTCTACCCTCTACACTCCAGGGTTTTAGGTTTATTTTGTACGGTCAATTTAAGCAGCTGGAAGAGTGAGAATTATACCAATATACGCTTGAAAATAGTAATGAAAAGGTTGTGTAACAAGGAGTCTCTACCTTTAAAGTCATGAATGGGACCAGTATATTCCTATCCATGTCAGAAGTATTTTAAAAGTGTAAACACATCTGCTTTCCCAAATATGTGTACTCAGAGACGTCTATGATAGCTATGCTCAGCTCCAGAGGTACAAAGATAAAACAAAAACAAGAACAGAAACAGAGGCCAAAGATAGTTCTATGCCATTGAAAAAGGGCAAGTACAAGGACTAATTTATATAAACCCTGCAAACAGCTTTCTACTAGAAGTTCTCATCCAGTGCAGTCACTCTGTCCTAAGACCTTTCAAAACAACCTTCTGGGGCCAGGGATATAGCTCAGTGGCGTAAGCGCCTGCCTGGCAAGTGCAAGGTCCTGTGTTTGATTCTCCTTACCAAAAAATACATACATACATACATACATACATACATACATACATGCATACAGAAACACAGCCTTCTGACCTGGCAGAAAACTAACAGGATTCATTGTATAACAAAATACAGAAAAAAAAAAAAAAAACCTTATTGAAAGCAGTAAGTTTAAACTTCTCAAATGTACATAAATCTCATATTTAGGCCAAACCAAAATATTCCAGCCTGCCAGTCATAAGGCTTATGTGACACTCAAAAGTTACTTCAATCTAATATGTTTAAGCAAAAATAACACAGTTTTCTGATTAGAAATAACAGTCATTCAGAACAGATCAACAGGGACTGGGGATTTGTATCTTAGTAAAAGGCAAAACATAATGAGGTATTAAGGCTAAAAAAGGTATTTACTCACAATAATTTAAAATTATGTCCCATAAATGGTAACCAAAGGTCAATAGCTGTGAGTTTTGCACTCAATATAAGATGATTCAGGAATGATACATTCTATTAGTCACTCATCTGACCGGAAAGAAGACAGAAGGGGCCCATTTAATCAGTGTAAGAGGAAATGGTAAATCTTTCTAAGAGGGACGGACTGATGGACACATGGGGTTCATTATACTATTATTTATACTTGTGTATTTTTAAATATTTATAGAATTATAACATAATTACAGACCTGTAAATTTTAATAAAAATTTTTAGAACAAATGTTAATTCTCAGACTGTAGCTCCCCAAGCTACACCAGAATGAAGCCCAGGATCAGACCCCTTCCCTCTTAGTCCTCTCTACTGCTCTGACACAGGGCTATAAGGGGGTGCCATTAGGGGCGTCAGGGTGAACGAAGCGCGCGCTGCCCTGAGAATCTTCTCAGCACGATGACTGCCGGAGGGCAGGGATGAACAGAGGGCTCTGGTGGTCAGTGGAGCGCTGATGAGGTACCTGCTCCCTGGACTCAGAGTCCGTACTGAGTAGTCTGCCTGCGGCAGTCCCTTCCCATCTAGCCTCTCCCTCTGAAGCCACCGTCCAGCCCACAGATGGGTCCCTTTGGCGCCTTGAGTACCTCAACCGGACTCGGGCACAGGACAGGAATGCTGCTGGGTGCTAATTTTCACTGCCACGGCTGGTGCTACTAAGAGACTGGTTAACAGCCAACACACAGGACATTTTATGTTTGTATCTCTCTCAAGAATTATCAATCCTGTTTAATAAATATTTAAGAACTAAATTAAAATAATGCTTCAACTACTAATTACCTTACACCAACGCCAAAAAATTGCCACATTGTGTGTAAATACCAATCTATACATTGGATTTAATCACTGGCTCTGTTGGATAGCTAGTTCCGTGGGTTGATCTACTTTCTTGTATATTTCTATTAAAGAGACTATTTTCTAAAAATTTAAACACAAAATGCCTTTAAAAATTCTTGCCCAGACATGAATATATTTCAAAGTATGTATCAAAGTCAGCAGAACTGTTTAAACAGCAGAAAACAAGCAGTCCTCAGACTGACAGCCGACGGCCCATCAGCTGCCCCGCCCCTTGGCACACACGGTGCTCTGCGGCACACCATGGAAACTAACAGTTATTTGCAAATGTTCTGAAAAATTTCCTCTTATTCAATGGTGTTAACAAAGAAATAACATTCTCAAGTTATTGTGATAAGACCAAAAACATTTTGCACGCTATATACTTGATTTTTATCACTTATCCATTAAAGTGAGTTAGAATGTACAGTATTTTGGCTTTAGTATCTGAAGAGTTCATTCAGAGAATTACAGAATTAAAAGTTGGGATGAACCCCAGAAATGCTTTTATCTAGTCTTGTCATTAGCTGGAAGAAGAAGAATGCACAACTGTGATAGAACCTGTCCCCTGGTCCAGTTCTGTATTAAATCTACCATTACCAGGCGTGGTGGTGCACACCTGTAATCCCAGCACCCAAGAGGCTGAGGCAGGAGGATCACTGTGAGTTGGAGGCCAACCTGGTTTATGCAGTGAGTTCAAGGCCAGCCTGAACTACACAGTGAAACCCTGTCTCAAAAAACCTAAATAAGTAAATCTATAACTTTCAATGTTTAACTCAAATAGTTTAGCATATTTTCTAATAGATACCTCGAATGTATATATTATGCAAATACATTTCAAAATTTTTGCTCTCCAACTCAATTTCTAACAGAACAGATACCCTTGCTCTAATCATCTCCTACATGTAAGATGTAATAATATTAGCATGCTCTATCACTTATTGTCAGCACTGGCCTCCTGTGATTTGGGAGAACACAGCCACTGTTTCAAAGGTTAGAATGAACACTCTGGTTTCTCTAGCATACTGCATAGGTGCTCAGACAAGCAGCCCTGCCTAATCCTAGCAGGGGATGCGCACCAGCGCTGCCTGACCAGAAGAGAACAGGGCTCTCGGCCGGGGATTTAGCTCCTCTCTAGCAGGAGCCTCACAGCTCCTATTGTTATTAGCCCCACTAAGTGATGAGGTGAAACAGGCTCCTTTCACGGTCTTTGATCATTTTTTAAAAAACACAATAAACGGAGATCACAGACAACCCTAAACAAAATTCACACTTTGTTTTGAATTTTTTCAGGCTTACAATATGTGCAACCGGTGAGATAATCGATTTCTGTTATTTTCCTGTGTTAAAATAAAAAATGTTAAAGATCCACAAATTGAAACCTAACAAGTTGGATTAAGTTCTTGTGTGTATATGGTGATGGCCAAAAATATCTAAATAGTACAGCTTCTTTTCTTTAAGCTAGATGAAAGAAATTATTCTAATAGTTGAAACCACTAAAAGTATTTCTATTTAATAAGTCAGCAAAGACAAAAATTAAGACTTCATTTTTCCCAAAAGAAATACACCTAGATCTGATGTGCCCACTCTTTTAGGAAATCTAAAAGTTCTGGAATCCTTCAGAACTAAAAAGATCCCCGGCAAAACACACTGGCTGACACCTCTTTTTACAATGACAATTTAACGCACTACATGAAATGTCTAATAACTTACCCTTACATAGTGGCAACTATTATTAAAAAGAAATCACACTTGAGACAATGACATTTAAGTTTAGATCAAGATACAAAGGCTAAATGACTTTTTCAGGACGATGTAACAGGTTAAAAGAATGTTCAATGTTATGATAACTGAAAAGGAGGATCAAGCCAGCAAAATACTAAAAGAACTTATTCTCAGTGTCAAATAAAACAGAAATGGAGACTTCCCCTTGTATCTGGTGACACTGTTACACATGGAAGTACAGAAACTATTTCCCCAATGTTTGTTAATACTTCTCCCAAGAAAAACATAACTGACCTTGAGGTCTAGCATCACACCTGAATTCACATACCAATGCCCCAATTCAACGTGTACTTGATAATGCAAGCACCTGTGTGCTCACTAATCAGAATCAAGTATCCCAGGGCTGCATGCAAAGGACTCAAAAGAAAATGTAATCTGACAACATAAAGAATAGACCCCCTATAACCGTTTATTAGAATGAGAATATATTCCAAATCAACAACTAAAAACAAAAACAAAAACAAAATCAAGTTACAGAGCATGCATAAAATACAAAGTAGCAATTTACAAATAGATAATAGTATCTTTATAACCAATACACTAAAACAGTAAAACCGCTACACAGGAAATGACCGACTACAGCAATGCCTTCCGTGCACCCCACACATCATGAGCACCGCAAAAGACAGATTAACTATGAAACATAGTAAATCTATGCAAGCCCACACATACATAGTTTTTGATATCCCATCATCCTGAAGTTATCACCGCAGTTGACAACTTTCAGAAAACTGCAGAGAAGTGCTTAATATTATCCACATAAGGAAGTAAAACTATTAGTGTGCACATTTCTGAATGAGGAACTAAGTTGCTCCATTGATTTCAATAATGTAGTGGAAAAAAAATAACTTCAGGTTTCTATAATGCCTAAATGCATTCTATTTAAACTCAAGGTACTATTTCATTTTACATACTAAAGAATACATGCCTTTAAGTGGTACCACTTGAGCATAAATTAACCTCTCACTGTATCCTTTAGACATACTAAAACCAAAGATTTAACTAGACTATATTCCATTATACACTGCAAAACTCAAATATAAGCATTGCTAAAATAATCACCCATGCTTGCTGGTGGATATGGTGATAAAACTAGGTTGCATTTCACTTACTAGAAGGTTTTTAAACAAAATTAATATTTAAAATTTGATATTACCAGCATTAAACCAATTATTGCCTGAGCAATAAAATGCCACATAATCTACGGCTGGGAGATGAGATCAGTTAAATGACTTGGGCTACCTGATCACTGCAACAGAGACACTTCAGAAGGAATTCTGCCGGTCTCTCTAGTTCCTGGCCTGCCAGGCAGCACAGTTTAACTTATGGCCCCATAACCATAACCCTAAGCCAACTGTAACAGTCTTTTGTGTTTATTAGGATAATTCTTGTCCAGAAAAGTGCCCTCCTTTCTAATCAACTTTGACGCTTACAAAAAATTAAATCAAAATGTATTAAACTACATAAACTTATTAAGGCATTTTAGAAATTGACTTCCAGAATAATGGAAAATTTTCACAAAATCCTGCTATGTTTATAGGGCAACTCTTAGATTTGTTGAAATATACACTGCACTGAGAGGAGAGTGGATTACTTCTAGCGGCTCTGTGGCAAAATAATAGTTTATTTCTAAGGTCTTCATATGATTTGATCAAGACCAATGGGTCTGAGCTTCAAGTGAACAAGTTCAACTATGTCCTATAGAGACAAGTCTTCATGATGAAAAGTAAACAATAACTGAGGAATTCGAACATTCAGTTTATTAAACTAAGGCCAGTGAAGCCACAGCATGGAAAAAAACTGCAGTCATTTGGGACAAAGTGGATGATTTTATAAAGCTAAAATCAAAAGACTTAAGACACAGGAGAATTCATTAAGTATGAGGAAGTAAAGTAATCAAACACAAAAGTGACCACAGGAATTACAAATATATTTAAACCTCAGACCTGGGAAATGGACTATACACAGCCTTCTGGGGGAGGAGAGAGACGCGTCAGATGTTCTGACAGCACTGCACCTTTGGCTTGTTTTCAGTGGTTGGCGGGACGTGAATGGGAACCACGTTGTTGCTAGGAGACATGTCATTTTCGCGTCTGTCTGACATTTGCTTCTGAGAGACAATACGGTATATCTCTGAAAAAGAGAAAATACTTAAGAGTAAATCCATGCAGAGTTACTATAGAACCCATGACAGAAGATATACCCCGCAGAGAATACATAAGTTTAACATTTTACTTTCAAAGAGCCACTGATTAGAACAAACCATTTTAATATTTTCCCTTTCCTGCCAGCACAGTGCCACATGTCTGTAATCCTAGCACTTGGGAGGCTGAGGCAGGAGGATTGCCAAGAATTCAAGGCTAGCCTGAACTACATAGTTAAACACTGTTTCAAAACAAAACAAAAAAATTTTCTTTTCATAAAAAAAGCCTTTCCATTTCAAAAGGAAAGATTTGCGTGTCAATAAAATATTGTTTTAAAGAATGTTACAGTTTACAGACATAGATCTGAAATAAATCATTTAAATAGTTTCACTCTACTACTTTTTCAGTCTTTACAAAAAAAGCTTGCATACATTGACACTGTGTATATAAATAAATCTGCACTATCAGATACATCCTATATTTTTTCTAGGCTGTGTAGAAAAAGCACAACTTCCTAAACATGCTAAAATCTCAAAAGAGAGAAGGAAGAATCTAATGTGTTTATTAGTGATCTCCTGAATTAAACCTAAATTGTATTATTCAAAAGTGGCAACTTATTTTATGGGCATACACTTTCATGACACTGTAGTTAACTTAATATGTAAACTAACACAGTGACCAGAATATACCCTTTCTTGCTTTTACAGAGGTGGGGGGCAAGCAGGTAAAATTTATACCTGAGAAGGTTGTGGAGAAAAGAAGGGAAAACCCACATGACAATAAAGATAAGTGGTTGAAAAAAAATTTTTTAAATACACACACACACACACACACACACACACACACACACACACACACACACGAGAGTCTTCAGACTCTTTTGCTTGAAAAGGGAAGGGATGGGAGTGTGTCAAGGTAAAAGAATTTACCCTTCACGTAATTAGGCTAGTGGCTAAGAATAAAGATAATCATCAATTTGTCGTTAAACTGTACCTTTCATTCTATGTTTTCTCTCTAATGCCAAACTGGCTGGATTTTCTTGTTCAAAGGCAAATGACGAAATGTGAGCCCTGTAAGTTTTAGGTTCTTTACTAGCTGTTTTGAAGTTAAGGAAAGAGAAGACACAAAAAAATTCCTTCGGACTCTTACATAAAAAGCAAATACATATAATACTGGAAGAAGCAAAGGCAGACCTCACAGAACACAAGAGAAGTAAATAATTAAAGAGGCCTCTCTACAAAGCAAGGCATGTGAGCAGTGTTGTGTAACTGCCTGCAAGTGCTGCACTCCTTCAGAAATGGATTACTGCTGCACTGCTACAGTCACCAGAGATGACTGCTAATAAAAACACTGGCACGGCAATGAAAAGAAAAGTATTGGCCAGAAAATTAGGAACAAAACTTTTTCTCCAGGTGTTATCAGTTCTAAGCAGCTCCGAAATAGTTTAAATCTCTTAAAGCTTGATGTGTCATTTAAAAAAAAAAAAGAACTTGGATAAGAAAATAGGAAGCAGGTACCTTCCAGCTGGTACAGTATCTGATTAAAAATGATTAGCATTCCAGTGGGAGAAGGATCATGGGACAACTAACTTGCTAAACCAGAAGCTAGTACTGTATTTCCCTCTTTCAAGGGCATGGTCTTACTGAATGGGGCACACTCAATTCCTGTGCAGTTCCTTTTCAAAATGTCCAGACCTTAGTTATGATTAGAAAGAAAAGGACTCCTGCTTTAATGTTCTATCAGAATCTCATGTAGAAGATCTAAATATAAAGTAACATTAATGTAAGGTAGCTCTAAATATAATGAGAGCAAAGCTAAAAAAAAGGACATATATCTCTTTTACTCTAATGGACATGTGGCTCAAATAGCAACATAATTCTAAGGAAGTTAAAGGCAAGGGTTCCCAACTAGGGAACAAGACAAGTTAAAATTAATTCCTCCAAAAATTATGGAAACAACAGAAATCTATATTATTTCACTACAGCATAGGTAGAAACTTTTGCTAGATCTCAAGTCCACTGTTTACCATTTAAGTTTCTCAAAGGTCAAAAACATTATGAAGCCAGGCGTGGTGAAACACACCTGCAACTCTAGCACTTGGGAGGCTGATGCAGGAGGACTTGCCTAGAGAGTTCAAGGCCAGCCTGAAATGCACAGCAAGACCCTGCTCAAAACAAACAAGCAAATGGAAAATCCTGATTTTATATATTCACATGTATTTAAAGTGAGGTTTCCATGTGTCACAAAAAAAGCTACTTACATTTAATTAAAAAAATTCTAACTAAAGTGATAAATGAATACTTGAAAACTATATCCTCTCCCATACCTCCATCCCTTTTTTGTGGTGCTAGGGATTAAACCCAGAGCCTTTGTAGTAAGTTACATACACACCCCCTTCTTTTGAAACAGGGTCTTGGTAAGTGGTTAAATTGCCCAGGTTGGGTTTAAATTTACACACAGGGCTCAGATTACAGGTTTGTGCCACCATCCTGGTTTAGTACCCCTCCTCTTTTAAAGAAGCAATAAGCTAAGTGTAATAAAATTCTTTCAGCCACAGAATTAAGAATTTACTCTTCACACTAAAAAGGAAGTTGGACTTATTAATTATATGGAGAAATAAAGCAAATATCACTTTAAATAAATAATCAAAGTTACCAATACCAGTAATAAGTTAGACCAGCCCAGTATCACGAGCCTCCTGATAGGATGTATTGAGACCATTTCTGTAGCAATCCTGCCAGAAGTCTACAATCTGAATTTAATCATGGAGAAATCATCATATGGAATTTCTATGAAATTCACAAATGTCAAGAATGGTATAGGTCTATTCTAAGACAAACACAAATAATAACAGAAAAAAATTTCAACACTGTATCATTTTATACTTTAAAAATTAAAGCTATTTTTTTCCAGCAACATCTGAATACCCAGTAAATGTTTCCTTAATATTGTTAAACTTAAGGCAGAACTAAATCTAATCAGATTATTATTTTCTTTCCTCCCACACTGATACGTAAGAGGAAAAGGTTTAGAACAAACATCCTAACCACTTGCAAAACAATACAGTGATCTATAATGCCACAGAACAACACTCAAACCAATGGAAGAAACTGAGGAAATAGCAAATATAAACAGGGAGAGTGGTAGTAAGCACATCAAGTCTTTGCTTACACACAACAATGACTAATGACTTAAGTTTAATCTATAGTAAATTTTAAGAAGAATAGCCAGATGCAGTTCTCTACCTGTAAGGACAAAACAGCTCAATTTAAGAATTGACAAGTAAAGGGGTGGGAATTTAGCTCAGCAGCATAAGCGCCTGCCTGGCAAGTGCAAGGTCATGAGTTCAACCCTCAGTATCAAAAAAAAAAAAAAAAGAATTGACAAGTAACTTGCTAAACCACAGACAAGCACTACATTTCCCTCTTTCAAGGACACATTCCTATGAGTGGGATAACTGATACCTGATTAACATGCATATCTGCACAATCAAGAAGTTCAATGGTAAAATGACAATAGCTAACGGCAGATAAAATCTGACTTTATTTCACTAGTACAGAATAATCGGGCTAGAATTTGTGATCAGAAAATGGGCTAGAATTATAGCAAAGCAGAGTTGATGAGACATAAGAAATGTCCCAACAGTAAAGACTGCCTAAAAATTTAAGTGAGATTTTCATAGACCTTTCAGATTCACAGACCATTAAGGTGACTCAACTCACCTTTTAAAACACTATGATGCTAGGCCTGGTGGCACACACCTGTAATCCCAGCACTCAGGAGGCTGAGGCTGCAGGATCACTGGGAGTTTGAGGCCAGCCCAGGCTACACAGCGAGTTTAAGGCCAGCTCAGCCCCACTGTGAATCCTAGGACCAGGGAGGTTCAATGACTTGAGTTATACAGGCCTGTATATAAAACCCTGGAACTCCTTGGTCCCAATCTAGTACTCTGCACATTGATTCAATGGAATTCATGCAAGTGGTAATAAAGAAAAAGGTAGGACTTGCAAATTTTACTCTCTTGAAACAATCTGTAATGAGACTTGACACAGAAAAGATTCTGAAGTACTGTGCTCCAAAAACTGTTTATCTGACCCCGGATCTAGTTATGATTACTGTTTTCTAATAACAGAAAATTGTAATGATGGCATATAAATTACTGATAATTATTTTATTTTTAGCAAGTTTTTTTCATGCCTTAATTACTAATTTATTCATTTTCACTATGTAACAAGGATAAAGTTTTTTCTTTTTCTTTCTTTTTTTTTTTTTTTTTTGAGACAGTCACTATATAGTTCAAGCAAGGTGGCCTTGAATTCAGTGACCCTCCTGTCTCAGCCTCCAGAATGCGGCATTATAGGTGCGTACTACTACATTCAGCTAAGCTCTTTACAAGCACTAACTGACATTTGAAATCTATAGCAGATGTCTCAGTAATAAACCACTTTGCTGGGTATTAAGAGAAACAAAAACTTTTAAGCAGCATTAACAGTCAAATTAAATCATATCACAAGATTTTTAAACTGTAAGTCCTCTCTCAAAAAGGAATAACTTTCAAAACATATTTGAACTTTACACATGAAGAAATTAAGGCCTATATGGGCACAATTACATGCTTGTAATCCCAGGACTCTGGGAGGCTGAGTAAGAAGATCATAGTCTCAAGCAAAGCCAAACAACTTAGGAAGACCCTGTCTCAAATAAGGAAGGGCAGGGAGTCTAAGGAAGTAGGTCAGTGTAAGGGCCCTGGGTTCAATGCCCACTATTGAGAAAAAAACCCTTAGGGCCTAAAATGGTTAAATAACTTGCCTAGGATTATAAAGTTAAGTGAGGAAAACAGGACTAGAACCCAAGTCGGGCTTCCAAGACCATGTGCTTCATTTTCTGGCTTTACTCCTTTCATTTTTTACAGAAATATAGTTAAAATCCTGTTCCCCTCTAACACACACATTGTACTAAATTAGAAGTTTTATTACAATATAGCCAGAAAGTAATTTTAAACATGAGTCAGCACGAATAAACCCTCCTCTTTTCCAGGTGTGTGACTTGGTTATCTCCATTCCCCAACAGCATGAACTCTGTCTCTCTCTCATTGCTCGCTTAAGCTTCTCTAGGTGCAATCACTGGCTGATTTCACCTACAAGTGACACCTTGCTTCTTCGCTTAAATTTTTAAAATTATTTTTCTAGCTTTTTCTACAAACCGTTCTTTTCTGTGGGAAGACACAAAGGGGTACTTACATCTTTCTATAGCTGGGATCTCAATATTTATATTCTGAAAATACATTTTAAAAAACAAAGTACATTTAAACATAACTGTGCTGTATAGGATACATGTAAACCAGATGAATGAGGATAACTGAAGTCCTATGAGCAAGGGTTGTAACTAAGTTTGCCCTTTAAACTGCTCTTACATTAGCAGTTCTCGTATGGTGCAATACACAATTAATTTCCTGATTCATTTAAGTTACCTACCTAAAACTTCCATTTCCTACTGGTATAACCTGAAATGTAAGTCTTACCTGTTAGAATTGTCTGGAAAGCAGCTTCTACATTTGTCGAGTCTAGAGCAGATGTCTCAATGAATGACAAACCATTCTTTTCTGTGGGAAGACACAAACACCAATCTTGTCAAGTTTTGTTGTTTTGCGGTGGTGGGGACTGAACCCAGGACCTTAAATATACTGAGCAAGCTTATTAACACTAAGCTGTATCCCCACCCAAGATCTACTTCTAGCAAGAAGGTAACAACTCCCCCACCCCCACACATACCATGGTGCTGAGGATCTAATCAGAGCCTTGCACATGTGAAGAAAGCGTTCTACCAGTGAGCTGCACCCCTAGCCCCTGGCAGGTTTTAAAACAAGGGATGTGATATACTCAAGTCCTTAAAAGGGAAAATGGCAGAATCTTATTTTAAAAACCCAAGACCCTGCAACTTCAGGGACAGAAAGGACACTACTCTATTTATGTTTCAGGAAATTAAAATCAACAATGAACATTTTTTATTGACTTAGTTAAAATACTCATATCTAAATACTGCCACTAGAAATAAATGATACTATTCAAAATGTAGTAAACTTTTAAAATACCCAGCTTTTTCGGTTCTTCACTTTGCTCTCTACCAACTACACAACTACATGGTATTCACTTATAATTCCGCAGCTATTTGAAATAAAGCTCTCTCCTGGCAAGGCAATTGAGGCACATACCTATTATCTCCAGTACTTGGGAGGCTGAGGCAAAAGCATTGTAAATGCAAGGCTAGCCTGGGCAATTTAACAAGACCTTGTCCTGAAATAAGTTTTAAAAAGGGCTGGAGGTATAGCTCAGTGGTAGCGTGCTTGCCTAGTATGCAGGAGACTCTGGGTTCAATCCTTGGCATAGACAAAAGTGTTTCTTGCCTGAGACACTAAAAACATTATTGAAAAAGTATTCACAATATAACCACTAGTATCATTTCATGACTTTTATTGGCCAAGAATACACAATGCTGCTTTCTGGAAGTTGTCCCTAACAAAACATCCCTTTTACAATGGTGGCAAGAGACAGGGAGAGCTTCTATGAAGCCAGAAAAATTACAGTCCTAAGCAATTGCATCCCTTTTGGTCTCTGACACTACCTGGGATGTTGCTTTCCAGACCTACACAGAATGACTATGGTAAAGTACAGAGATGTAGATGAAAAAGGGAACAGGAAACACAAATTAATTGGTACGTTTCATGCACCCCTTCAAGGAAGAAAAAAAGAGGATGACATCTGTATTCAATTACTGACAGCAAAAACTCAAAAAAATTAATGTTTTAAGAACCTGAAATTAAACAAAGGAGCTATACACAAATTTTCAAAACAGTAATTCTTGCTGAGTATTCATGTTAACCTTTCTGACACTATTACAACCTATCCCCTCATTGGAAGCGTATCAAAACAGAATCATTAAAAAATGGGATCCATGTTACTAACCTGCAAAAGCTCTGGCTTCATCTGTGGGAACTGCCCTGAGATGACGTAAATCACTCTTATTGCCCACAAGCATGATAACAATGTTACTATCAGCATGGTCTCTCAGTTCCTTCAGCCATCGCTCTACATTTTCATATGTGAGATGTTTAGCAATGTCATAGACCAGTAAGGCACCTACAGCTCCACGATAGTACCTGCAAACAGCAAAACAAACAAATAAGCAAACAAACAAAAAACCACAAGATAGAAGTGAACACCAGAACTCAAGATACGGAATATACATTTTTAAAAATGCTCATAAATTTCTAAGAATTCCCAATACTGGAATTCTTAAAAAAAAAAAAAGTATAGTATTCCCACTTAAGAGGACTGTGCTTTGCAGCTTCCGTTCTACAGAGTCAACCACAGTCCAAAAATATTAACTCCAATAAATAAAACTCCAAAAATAAACAACTCCTAACTTCTAAACTAATGCTATCCTAGGGGTTCGGGATATAGCTCAGCGGCACAGCACCTGCCTGGCAAGCAAGAGGTCATGAGTTTGAACCCCAGTACCAAATAAATAAATAATTTGAATTTTAAAAAGTTTTTAAAAATTAAAAGTACAATAAACCAATGCTACCCTAAACAGTTTGATGAACTGTCTCCTAGTTCCACTCCACTGAGGTCAACTCCCTGTCCATTAGTCACCTATAGCTCTCTGGGCTATCAGATCAACTGTCAGAGTATCGCAGTGCTTGTGGTTCCAGTAACCTTATTTATAATGTCCCCTGTCCAAAGCAAGAGAAGAGATGCTGGAAATTTAGACATGCCACAAACAGCCATAAAGCAAAGATACAGGGTTCAGTATTATCCATGGTTCCATCACCCACTATGGGTCTTGGAATGTATTCTGGAGGAAAGGGGAGGACCACTTCACATTTCCAATACCCGAAATCACAATTCACTTGATGGCAACCTGTGTCACAGAACTTAAAAACTCCAAGACTTACGCTGATGTTATAGCTCGGTATCGCTCTTGTCCTGCTGTATCCCATATCTGTGCCTTTATTGTTTTCCCATCAACCTGGATGCTTCTTGTTGCAAACTCTACTCCAATGGTGCTCTTGCTCTCCAGATTAAACTCATTTCGAGTAAATCGAGACAGGAGATTACTCTTTCCAACACCAGAATCTCCAATAAGGACAACTGAAAACACAGATTAATGCTGAATAAATGAGGCAAATACATTCAGAAATATCATTATGGTTTCAACAGAATAGAATTTCATGTAAGAAAAAGGGGCATCTGATATTTGAAAAGGAATGGAGGAAGAGCATTAAGTCCATGTTCTTGACCTATTTCCAATCAATAAAACTAATTTATCTTTTTAATCTGTTTCTGCCTGCATAAATGACTTCCACACATCATCAGCTTAGCACAAACAGAGTACCCCATCTTAAGTACAAAATTTTTTCACGCCCAGGTATTGAACCAGGGCTTCAGGCAAACTACACAATTGCTCTATCTTTGAACTACTCTCTACTCCTTAAAAACACAATTTTAGGCTGTGGGGTACGACTCAGTGGCACAGTGCCTGCTGGCAACATGAGGTCCTGTTCAATTCCTGGTACCAAGAAACAAACAAAATCATAATTTTAATCATAGGTACACTAGGCACTGATGACAGGCATTAATTACTATCAACACTGTAGCAACCTTTCTACCTTAGAAGGTAGTCATCGAAAAAGATAAATCCTACACTAAATGAATAACCTGTGATATTAAAATGTATCAGACACAAAAACAAATAGTGTTAGTGGGTAGGGTGGAAAAGAATGAGAATGTTCTACTCTACTATGTTCTTAGTTTTGTAAAAGACTAGGTGATATGAGGACAGCTGGGCAAGATGAAACATTTAAAATATGAGACATTAGAGTTACTAACTTTGCTGCTTCAATCACAGAACTATAATGATCTTTAATAGTTGCATTTTTACTAGCACACAGCTAGAGACAGCCCCCCTCCAAAAAAAAAGCCCTGCCTCCCTAAGGAAAAAGCAGGGCCCTTAAGGAAGCTAACTAACAGTTCTGACACACTGTGAGTAAAGCCAAAGCAAGGCAGGCATTCATTTTCACTCCTGACTTCACGAAGTTTCTGAAAAGAGGCTTTGACTAGATGAACCTTTTCCTGTGATTTCCATAGGAGGCTGATATTCCCAGCCTCCTGCCCTTTTTTAAAAATTCTGAGATTAAGAGTCTTGCTGGGTCACAAGGTTGCCTGGGTGGGGCTGGAATTCGTGATCCTCCAGCTTCAGTCTCCCACAGTGCTGAGACAGTGCTGAGGTTATCAGTTTGAGTCTTCACACCTAGCTACAAAGTCAATTTTTTACCCAGTTATCTGGGTACACCTAAGAATGTTTTTGAAATGGAAGAACAGGCAATTAAGACAAGCCGTCTTAAAGCATTTTTCTACCTAAATGTAAAGACCAAAACGTATTCACAGGTTTATACAATCTGAGCTAGACAACATTTTGTTTCATTTGTGAGAATTGTTACAGACATTTAGGAAATGCTTATTCTCTCTGTTGGCGACTAATGAATGCTTCTTCTTACCTGTCTAAACTAGCTGACAGATTTACATGCCAGCACTAGAAAATCAGCCATGCACGCTTAATAAAGCCAAGGAATAACATCATGCCTCACTCAGAAGATGGATCTAGTGGTATAGGTAGGGAGAGAAGTAAAACCTGTAAAAGCTCACTGTACTCTGGCCAAAGGAAAAGAGAGCCCATTATGCAGTCCTTTCTTGTCACAGGATCGGATATAAGACGGCCTCTGGACAATCTCAGACAGAGTACATTATCAAATGTGTATCTTGCTGGCTTCCTCTATCTGCTGATTCAGCAAAAAAACCACCCGGGCAGCAGCGACTCCATGTAACACACAGCGGCTATTTCTAACAATTACAGGGTGTCAAAGTGCTGTGGCAACGTTTCATCTTGATGCCAAGGGAAGAGGATGTCAAGGTCACAAAAACAATGTAAAAAATAAGGCCAGGCATGGTGGTTCGTGACTATAATTGCAGCACTCAGGAAGCTGAAGCAGGAGGGTCAGATCCCTGTGAGTTTGAGGTCTGCCTGGACTACAAAGTGCATTCAAGGCCAGCCTGATCTGCAGAGCAAGACCCTGCCTTAAAAAAAAAAAAAATTATAAATGATGTACTTATATAAATGATGTATAATTAGTTGACATTTCCAAGGTCTACCATTCTGGATGTGAAGCCAGCTTCAGTAAGAGACTTTACAAGTTTTCAGGTAAACAAAATAGGCAATAGGTAAAACAAAAAACCAAACTAAAATTTTTAAAAAACAAAAAACCCCAAAACTTCATATATTTTCACTGTTGCTTCTTAGTCAAAGAGGTTGCAGATTCTGCTAAAGAAATCTTTAAAAGAATCACTTCTGCCCTCACACTATCAGGATACAAAATCTTCCTTGAGAAGTAAACAGAAAAAAGAAGGGAAAACCCAAAAGATTACCTTTTTACCTTATAGGCATTCCCCTACCATGCATTATTCAGGAATGGGTCACATAAATTAAAGGTGTTGAGTACATATGAGCAAGACATTTAGACCACCTCGGAAAATTACAGGGAGAGTAAAATCTCAAATCCTTTGCTCTCACAGAAACTCTAACACCTTCAATTTCTCTGTCAACCTCCACTTCTAACTAATGATTAAGTGCCTTATTAAACCAACCTCGAATAGCCAGGGAATGTTTTCTCAAATTAATTAATTTTAACATTATAAAAACACATTCATCTCAAAAGAATCCAAAATTCATTTGAATGCTTTATACACTATAAGTTATCTCAACTAGACATGGACAGTATCACCAGAATTAAGACTAACAACCTGTTAAAGGGTACTTTAAATGACAACAAAAAGTACCCATACAAAGGACACAAGGTAGTAAGCTGCTTCTTTTCAGTTACCAAAAGAGAAACCAAAACAGGTAAGATTCCAGTTAGGCTAAACAAATAAATCTATGGATGGATAGATGAATGGAATCCAAATTCATGAATGGAATAAGTTATCTAAGCAACAACAAAGAATTTATTCTAATTTAAAAACAAAACTTCACAGCTCTTTCTTCGTAGGATCACATAATTTCTAATCAAATAATTTCTTTTCTTTTCTTTTTTCTCAGGGTAGCAGGACTCAAACTGACAATCTTGCGCTTGCCAGGTAGGTGCTGTGCTGCTGAGTGATATCCCCAGCCCCTAATCAAATAATCTGTAATCAAAATAGTTTTTCTAATTAAAATGACAGGATTTAATCCCTCATATGCATGCTGAAGATAACTCAGGGCCTCCTGCATGCTAATAAGAACAGCCTTTATCACCAGTGACCTAAATCTTCAACCCTTTAATTGTTGTTGAAATTTGAGAAACTATATAATCACATCTTGTAGGATTTTTTAATGTTGTCTGTAACCAGTATCTAAGGTTAAAATTACTTGCATTTAAACACTTTACAATGATAGCTATGTATACTAAATAACACAAGCATAAGGTAAATAACAGCATCTAGACATTAAACATTGTTAGAATTCCTAAATATTTATTATCACTTGGTTAGCATCACCTGCTGAATATTAACATCATTTCTAAGATGTAATTCTAAATTTATATATAGTATACATACATCCCTCAAACAGCAGATTTCTAATTACTATAAAAACAGAACACACATATTAATTATCCACTATTTAATAAAAAACTTTCACCTCTTCAAACACATTTCAGACTTATACTTTTTCTGGCAAACTAATAGAAAAAAATTTAGTTTGTTACACCACACAGCATACCAGTTCTAAAAGTTATCACCTGAACGAAAATAACTGATTATTTTCATACTGTGTTTCATAAACTTTGAAGACATTTGTACTCTCTCAACTATACTCATAGCCCAATCTCACAAAGTCTTGTTGGCTTGTTTTTTGTTGAGTCAGGGTCTCCCTAGATGGTCTAGGCTGGCCTTGCACTCGTAATCCTTCTGCCTCAGTCTCCTAAATGCTAGGATTACAGGAGTGTGCCAAGCAAAGTCTTTAAAATAAAATATATCCATTAAGGCTAAAGTCTATACAAATTTTTCCAGATTCAGTGAATAAGAGTTGCTCAACCAAAAATTGTGAAAGAAAAACTACCACGATGCAAGATGGCAAGGTTCCTATGACCATTTCTTCTGACCATCAGCTGACAGTTAACTACTACTGACTCTCAATGCGACTGGAAAGAAAAACTCTTAAGCAACAGACTACATATCCAGATATATTCAGAAAATGTTACTTCACCTACACTAGAGTCTCCCACAGTATTTGTAAACAGGAATGAAAACTGATGCTTACGTCACTTGTGTCCCACGCTTAACCTCCTGTGCTTATAAAATGTTTTTAAAATAAAAAAAAAAATTTAAATCCCCCCAAGGTCTCACTGTAGAAATTAACTAAAGGTTAATATTCAAGAATAAATACTTAATTTAACATACATATCCTCCTCTCACGTTATATTCACATTTAAACTATTCCATCCCACACCAATAAAAATATCCCTTCACTTGTCACTAAAATTCCCTTAACTATTAAGCTTGCTACATAAGATTTCTTCAAAGTACAAAGTTGAAGTTCATTTGAGTGAATAAATCTCTGTAAAATTAAATCGCTTTAAAATTTTTTTTGCTTTGTTTTAAAATAACTGCAAATGAGAAATTGACTAAATAATCAGCACTGAAGTAAAAAGCAAAAGTGACTCACATCCTGTAAGAGTTTTTAAAAAAGTAGAAATTCTCAGCAGAATTTTTGCATTTTTTTGAGACAGAGTGGCTCAGGATGGCCTTGAGCTCACTCTATAAACCCAGGCTGGCCTCAAACTCAGGTGATCCTTCTGCCTCAGTCTACCAAACACTAGGATTACAGGCAGAAGCCACCATACCTGGTGTCAGCAGAATTTTTAATTAACTTAATGACCAAAATGAAACCATAAGCAATGTAAGTCTAAGCACTTTAGAAGTTTCCTAGTTTTATGTTTTCAAACTAATACACTCTCTAATGATTTACAAAAATTTAAGGTTTAAAAAACTGACGAGAATCCCAGTAACTTCTTTCACATCATTACCATTTACTGAATCCTCCCATGAGCTAAAATTTCACAGCCCCACTTATTAGTTCTCACAACAGTCCTGAGAGGCAGGTATTGCAGAATTTCCTTTTTATAGATGAGGGAACTGAGGCTCAGGAAAGTTAACTATCTCAAGGTCACAAAGAAATACAACACTGGAGTCAGGAGCTAAATCCAAGTCCATGTGATTCCAAATCTGCATTTTTGCAGATGTTTTGCATGTCAGAATGGTCTTCTTCATAATTAAAATTCCCTAAACCAATCTAGGATAATTAACATTCTCAGCGGGAAGAAACAACCTTCTATAACCAACATTCAAGTTCCAAACCAAACAGGAGAAATACCTTGATAGTCTAGCTTGTACTAAATAACTTCAAAGAAGGCTAGCTGCACAAGCCCATTAAATTACACAGTATTTTAAAAACAAACTTCTCTTTAACGACTAAATTCCAAAGTGTTCCACATCATCTCAGATGCTTTCACAAAAACAATGAGTATCCAAATAATTCAGGTCTCCTTTTTCTATTTGCAAAATTAATTAAGTACCTTCTTACCTATAAATGACTTACAATATAGGAGAGTAAGGGTGGCTACTGAAGGCACTTACCCTAAGTAACAGGATATTCTGGTTCAGGGGAATAAGTGAAGGTAAGGATATACCCTCAACTAGTACATCAAGATTTGCAAAGTATTGGTAAAGCTAAGAAGTATTTCCGGATTCCTCTCGTCAATCATTCTTAGCAACCAATGGCAAAGTCAGAAACAGTCACCAATGTTTAACACTCTTCCAAACTCCACCCTGCACAGTAAAGCTTCAATAGTAATGGCTTCTTCCTCCTTGGTAATGATCTTTGTTCAGTACACTACTGATGGCTGCCCTTCTAATTCGGGAGCCGAGACAGACCAACAAAGTGAGACTGCATTCACATAACAAAAAAAGCATTTAATGTCCTCTCTTCCCACTCAAAGCTGTATCCTTCATCTTCGCTGATTTAAAAAACAATTTTTGGATTCTTTCCGGCCTCAACCAATAAGCAATTATTTTCTATCCATCTCCCCATCCTCCGAATGTTGTGCCCATGGGTACATGTTTCCTTACCTTATAATATTTAATCATACCAAAAGAGCATACAAATCCCCCGCCCCGTTTCCAACCATTTGGGAAAGGCTGGTAGCCAACTAGAGCTCTTCCCTTCCTGTTGGATCCTCCCAGCGTTGCAGCAGGAAGCAACCAGTCCGTAGTGATAAGCAAGCTAGTATTTGTGCAGCGCACAACCCTTCCTGTATAGGAACTGGGCCTTCAGGTCTGGCAAGGATAACAGCCACCACCCATCCGCAACCCCTTGAAAGCCGAGGAAAGAGTTTTCCCAGACTAGTTATGGCTAGGGAGGGACAGCGTGGTGGGGGGGGGTGAAAAAAATGAAAGAAAAAAAAAGACTAGGTGGGGAGTCACAGCAGCCTGCCGGGTCACTGCGACAAGTGCGCGCGTGGGTATGGACAACCATTCGTGTCCTCCCTCGCGCCACCCTGAAAGCACGGGACGAGGGAGGCAGAGGCAAAGTCGCCCATGGGCCGGGAGGGAGGGGATAGGGAAGGTTACTAACCAGGGAACGGCGGGGAGGGGGCGGGGGCCCGACCGCCTGCCCCGGGACGGGAGAACCTGGCCGGAAGGGAAGGGAAGGGAAGAGATCCCGGGGTGGGGAGGCGCTCGGAAGGAAAGGGGAGCCCGGCGTGGGAGTCCGCGCCTCAGGAAAGGCCGGGCGGAGCGAAGAGTCCATCGAAGGGACAAGGGGATGGGAGCCGGGGAGGAGAAGGAGGCGCTCAGCCCAAAAGGAGAGGTGGTGGGAGGGGCAGCAGGGCCGCGGAACCCCAGGACAGGGGCTCCTCGATTTTGGAAAAGGACACCCGGCGAGGGGCTCTGCGGCGACGAAGGCCTTCAGGCCCGAGGAGACACCCCCGGCGAGGGGCACAGCGAGAGCTGGCGGAGGGACAGCGGGACGGGAGGCACGGGAAGGAAAGCTGAGGGAGGCCCCTTTAAGGTCGGCGGTGACCTGCACGCAGGTCCCCCGGGAATGTCCCGGGCCCCCGGACGAGGATTCGGCGGACAGTATGCAAGCCTTACCTTTGAAGAGGTAGTCGTACTCGTCGTCACGGGTGCCCATGGCGCGGCCGAGGAGCGAAGGGGCGGGAGCAGCGGCGGTAGCGGTGAGGACCAGGGGGCGTCGCTGCAGGGGTAACCGTACCGCGGAGCCTCAACAGCCGGACTCGGTGAAGAGCCCCTCCCTGCCGCTGCGCCACTTCCGGCGGGCCCCAGCCCCTGAGGGGAAGTACTTCCGGGTAGGCGGTGCCTCGCCCCGTCCCGCCCCTGAGGCGTGAAACATGGAGTCCCTCTCCTCGTCAGGGTTTTCACATTCTCTCGGTCTCTAGGAGGCTCGCAGAGGGAAATGGAGGTGTGGGGGCCTTGGTGACTGCGGGTTTAGTTTCCCCTCGCAAGTTCCTCACGCTACTATGCCGGGAAGTGGGATTCGTATTTTAGGATTGGGTTTGGCGTTGGGGGCGGGGTTTTCTAAGGACTAGAGAGGTGAAGGCGGCTATACATGTGTGGCGGTTCCATGGTGTAATGGTTAGCACTCTGGACTCTGAATCCAGCGATCCGAGTTCAAATCTCGGTGGAACCTGTGGCTTTCACCTTTTGTTTTACCATGTCCTTAATTCATTCAGTGACAAATGGAACGATTAATACATATATCTGGCCTCGAGTTAAGTATAATCTGTGAGAATCTCATGAGTTTTCCCCTTCGACTCCGTTTAGGACCATCTGTCAGCTGGGGATCCAGTAATTAGCCCCACACCCCGCCTCAAACCTTAACTCAGAAGTTTTCAATAAAACGTGATTCCTTTTGCTAGAATTTTCTACCCCCAGCTTGGGTCCAGGGCAGGCGCGCCTCCCCCACTCCTTCACGGAAATCTCTCCAAACTATCTCCAGATGCTGTGTAGAGAACTTCGCCCACCCTCCTCATCAAGATTCATCAAGAGCTGCTTGACTCCTGTTTGTTGGCCTCTGAGCTGAGCCCCTCTACATAATTACCTCATTTAACACGTAGAGCAAAGGATGGCAATTTCCATTTCAGCGGAAATGTCAATGCTAAAGCTCAAGTGATTTGCTAAGGAATTTGCCGCAGAGCTGCCCTGTACTGGAAGGGATTTTGTAAATCCAAAAAACCTTTCCCACTCCCTGTGACACCCCCTGCCATCTAGCTGCAAGCTTTCCACTTAGCCTTTTGGATAAAAGTGCCTGGAGTAGGCAAAATCCCCCTCTTCATGTCTACTTTAGCTGTTCTGAAAACTCAAACGTTGGTTACACAGCAAAGGGGAATTAAGTTTACAAATGGAATGAAGGTTGCTAACCAAATGGCCTTAAATAGGACTGTCTGAGTGGACCCTGCACTGTCATAACGGTCCTTTAGAAGTGGAAAAGGAAAGCAGAACGGGTCAGAGTGATGTGCTGTGAGAAGGCCTCAGCCAGCCCTTGCTGTCTCTGAAGGTGGAGCCTAGGAATCTGGAAGCTTCTAGAAGCTGGCAAAGGCTCTGAGATTCTTCCCCAGGTCCCTAGAAGGAACAAAGGCCTTCCAACACCTTGGTTTTAATCCATTGCGGCCCATGACAGTCTTCTGACCTACAGAACTATAGTCAATTTTCATGATTTGCATCCCCAAGTTTATGATAATTTCTTATGGCAGCCATAGAAAGCTAATACGGGCTTTTCCGTGCTTTCTCTGAAAGTGATAGGAGGTCCAGCTGAGGTCCTTGGGCAGGTGTGGAGCATTTAAAAGGGAGATTCATTATATCACTCAAGCAGCCAACTGTTTGTGTGCTACGATAATTATTCAAACGGTCGTAGTGCTGCTCAGGTTGGGTAGATATGAGGAGCCCACAGGAAGAGAGACTCTGAATAACTAAAGCGCGTTCTGGTGTAAGTGCCACAGCTCAGAGAGACCAAAAGAATCAGGAAGAACTCTCTGGAGGAAGAGGAACTTGCACTGAACCCCCCACTCACCCCCAGGAAGAAGGAAGGAAGGAAACTCATTTTGGGAAATTATATTGTAAGAGCATATTGAGCAAGGCATTAATGCCAAAAGCATTGAGAACTTCTTCCCCTTAAGTCATTGTTTTTCAGTGCGTTCTGAGGACAATTGTGTTCCTCAAAAGAAGGACTACAGGAGCAAATAAAGTGAGAACTATCTATGTCTCCCCACTTCAGCTTCCCTTAGTGCAGGGACTTTTGAAGAGGACTTTCTAGTCCTCTCTGAATACTGAATATGTATGTATGCCTGGTACTGGGGATTGAACCCAAGGCCTTCACACTGAGCTACATCCCAGCCCCTTTTTTGTTTCTTTTTTTTTAGTTTTTTGAGACTTGGGTCACACTAAGTTGCTAAATTGCTTGAGCTGAGGTCAAATTAGTGATCCTCCTACCTTAGCCCCACAAAGTGCTGTGATTACAGGCCTGCACCACAGAAGAAATATTTTTGAACTGTGTTGAGCACATCATTTCCCAGATTCACACAGAATTCCTTTTCCATGGACCATTGTTAACACTTTCTGAACACTCTGGGGACATATAACTATTGAGGTGTAGACAGAGAGGTTAAATTAGTCAGCTTTCCTGAAGCTGGGACACAATATCCAACACCAAAATTTAAGAGGGAGAGTTTTGGCTCAGTTTTTAGTGGGTTCAGTCCATAGTCAGCTGGCCCCTTAGGCAGGAACTGCATGGTGGAAGGGCCTGGCACAGGAAAGTGGCACAAGTCATGGTGTCCAGGAATCAGGAAGAGGAAGGAGGAGCCAGGGATAAGAAAAAGTCCTTTTAGGCCACATCCCCACTGACCCACCTCCTAGACTGCACATTCAGCCATGGGTGAATCCAGTACTGTCTTAAGGATAGAGCCCTGTGATCTAATCACCTTCAAAACACATGAGAATTTTGGGGGATATTTTAGATCTAAATCCTAATAGTGGAGATTGAAGTAAACCTGGTCTTAGGAAAAATAAACTGGCTGTAGAGTTCAGGGCTGGGACAAAAATTGGAGGTGCTAATATCGGAGCTCTAATTGTAATCTGTGAGTACAAGCTAACAGAAATGGAGTGGAGACGTGAATAGAGAAGAAAACTCAAACACTTGTGGAAAACAAATAATAGATTCCATGGACAAAGAAAAGAAAAAAGGTTTTCTTTCCCTGTTGGTGGAGGAGGAGTGGTAAATTCTTGGTGTTTCTTTTTTAATCACTTAAAACATATGGGACCACATTGTCAGTGTAAATTCTTTAAATAATACGAAAGTATAGAGCAAAGCCTAAGGTCCTCCTCTGTTACTTCAATTCTCCTAACCCCAAAGATCAAGTGATTGATTGATTGGCTGATTAATTTTTTTAAAATTTATTTTATTTTAAAGGGGGTAAAATTAAACACAACAAAACAGAACAGAACGGGACAT
>PVJX010019415.1:0-34691 GCA_004027295.1 Dolichotis patagonum | reverse complement strand
AGGTCCCATTTGACCCAGCTATTTACCTGAAAGAATTATACCAAAATGACACATTTGCACCTATGTTTAAAGCAGCACAGTTTATGTAGCTAAATCTTGGAAAAAACACAAATGCCCTTCAGCTGAGGAATGAATAAAAAAATGCTTGTTTTATACAATTAAATGCTACTTGATCATAAAGAAAGATAAACTTGAGACATTTCTATGTAAATGGATGCACCTTGAGACCATACTCTTAAGTGAAACCAGACACACATGTGTAAGTACTCCATTATTTCTCTGGTGTGAGAAAGTGAAAATGTAAATAAGAACCAAAATGTACAATAGATATTGTGAAATAGGAAGAAATAATTTAAAAGGAAAGGAGAACCAAGTGGGGGATGCAAGAAAGAGGAAAGAAAAAATGACTTTAAAAAGGATAAATGAAAACAAATCTTTGTAAATAAGGAGAGGAAGAGGGATTGAAGAGAGGGGAGAGGACTGGGACAAAAAAGTGAAGCTAAGATATACTATGCACAGATGCAAGTTCTCTCTGATGAATATGATTATTAAGGATATCTAAATTCTACCAATAAAATTAATAAATATAAAAAAACAAAGAAATTCACCAAAATGTACCACCTTTCCTATGTGAGTTATATGTGAATATATTACCTATTGTACAATATTATGATATGTACATTTGTACTATTAGACTTGTAATAATTAGAATGTGAATTTACCCAATCCTATACATTACTATTGACAATTTAATTTTATTTATTTACCATCCAACCCTAGTTTATTCAAAATTATAGATACAGAAATCTATCCTAAAGAAATCATTTCAGTTTCATTTTTTGATTGGGTGTCTAATTCTATTGACTGATTTTTTAAAATTGTTTATATATTCTGCATATTGACTAATCATCTGTATGAGGAATAGTTGACACTTTTTTTCTTTTCTTTAGGTTTTCTCTTCAGTATTTGGTTAGTTTCTTTCTGCATGGAAACTTGAAGTCGATATGGTCCCACTTGGTGATTCTTGATGTTATTTCTTGTCTAACTGGGGTTATATTAAAAAATTATCTTGCCTACATAACTGGACATTCAAGAAATGCAAATTAAAACAACACTGAGATTCCATCTCACTCCAGAAAGAATAGCTGCCATCAAGAAATTGATAGATAACAAATGTTAGCGGGGCCATGGAAACAAAGAAACACTTGTCCACGGCTGGTGGGAGGGTAGAATGGTGCAATCAGTGTGGAAATCAGTGTGGAGAGTCCGCAAAAAACTAGGATTAGAAGTCCCACTCAATCTAGCAATTCCCTTTATTTTTCCAGAAAAATAAAAAAATGTCATGCCACATTGATATATGTTCATTCATGTTTATAGCTGCACAATTTGTAAGAGAAAAATCTTGGAAATAACTAAAATTCCCATCAACTACAGAATGGATAAAAAGAAGATATGGTATTTTTATACACTGTAATATTACTCAGCTATAAAAAGGATAATCTTGTGGTTTATGTAGGTGAACGGAGGCAACTTGAGACCACACTCATAAGTTAGATAAATCATTTATAAGTATTGTACTGTCTCCCTAATATAAAAAACAATAAAAAATAAAAATCTGAAAGGATAATAAGATCCAAAATACATAATAGATATTGTAATAATAAAAAGGCAAGAAACTGCTCAAAAGGACAGAATAACTAAGAGAGAGAAAAGGAAAAAAAGAAGAAAGGAAAAGATTACATGTATGTTGCTAAACATACATAAATTTATGTATATGCTATGGATTAAGAACTGCTGGTCAGTTTAAGAACTGACAGGCAGCTGGATTAAGGTCAGCTGAATTAAACCACTATGGTCCTGAGCATAGATGTTCCACCTGAGGAAAGTTGCCAGCACAAATAGAGATGTGGAGAAGAAGAAGCGAGGCATCGTGGGTTCTCCTACGTGCTGCTGTTTGAGCCGTTGGTTCTCCTGGAGGAGCTCTTATGACTACTTTGCCCAGTGTGAGTTCAACCATTGTCATCAGAGGAGCTCGGGACTTTGTTGGTGACAGTGGCTGTAGTTACCTTTTGGGAAGCTCTGGTTCTTGCATCAAGCATTGCTTCCTGGCTCCAGAGAGGAAGATGTGTGCTGTTTAATCTCCAGGAGCAACACATCAAGCTGGCTTCCTGGCATGTACTCAACTATTCTTATCATTGGAGGAGCTCAGGACCTCCATGTCACTGAGGATGGCTGTGGTATTTTTCCGGACAGCCCTGATTCTTATTATGAGTGGGACTTCTCAGCTCCAGTGTAGAAAACTTAACCTACCAACACAGATCCTTCACATTGCTGGTGCGGACTTTTTTCCTTCCACCGCTGACCTTTGGGCCTCTCCAGAATAGATCCATAAAACAGAGTGGTGTGAATCCTTCTCATGGGCTCTAGACCTATAGTTGGACTTTTGGAAGGTATTGTCATAAGTTCGGGATCTTCATCTGGACTTATGTAGGACATTGCTGTGGGATCCAGACCCTTGGCTGAATATTCTGGATGTTTAGTGTTGTGGACAGATTTCCTGCATTTTCTTTTGTTTAACTTTGGGTGACCATCATAAAATAATAGTCTAAATTCTGTGTCCTGATTGTAATTGTTCTCCTCACAATCCTGACTACAACAGGATGTATAGATGAGCTGCTAATTTCAGTCAGTTCATCAAAAAGAACAGTTTGTGCTGTTATCATTTGTTTGATCACATTTGTGCCTGAATTTTGTAATCTGAACAACTATTTACAAGACAACAATATGCAATATATTAACTGGTGTCAATTTTCTATTTTTTAAAATTCTGTATCATTTCTATCTTTTTTTCTGTTTCACTTTTTAAAAAAAATCTTGCCTAAGGCTGTGTCTTCATGAGTTATACTTAATCTTCCAGCACAATAAGTATTTCTGCTTTAACATTTATATCTATCATATATTTTGATTTTAATTTAGTACCTCATGATTATGTCTAGATTCAGTTTTCTGCACATGGATAGACAATTTTCCTAGCATCATTTGTTAAAGAGTCTATCTTTTCTCCAGTATTTGTTTTTGACCTCTTTGTTAAACCTTAGATAAGAGAATGTGCCTTGAGTTGTTTGTGCTTCCTTTATTCTATTCCATTAATTCACATATATATTTTTGTGCCATTAACATGCTGTTTTTATCATTGTAGCTTTGTAATATAACATGAAGTCCGGGATTGTGATGCCACCACCTTTGTTCTTGTTCCCCAAGGTTGCTTTTGTTACTCTGGTCTCTTCTGATTCCATATGAATTTTAAGATTATTTTCTCTAATTATATGATGCATAGTATTGGTAGTTTGACAGTTTCTCAGTAACTCTATGAAAGAAATAATTGAACATTGTTCAAGTTGTTACTCCTATGCAATAGTCCATCTAAAAAATTTTATTTATAACATTGCAAAGCTGCAAAAGAAAGGTAAATAAAGTATCATTTTTACAGATTTTATAGACATTTTTCATGGTTTACATCAGTGGCCCCCAGGCCTCATGTATTTGCATTGTACATTTGTGACTGGTTCATTGTCTAGTGCTTGGATTGATGGTGTCAGTGCTACACCCTCCTAGGTGGTGGAGCCAGGATGTGATGTAACGGCAGGAAGAAGGTGTGTCTTTCTCTCTCTTGCTGGTTCCCGCTTGCTGTTTGCAGCCGCCATGAACTGCGGCCCCGCCATGCCACCCTGCCTTGGAGCCAACTGAGTATGGACTGAAATTTCCAAAAACTGTAAGAAATAAACCTTTCCTTTCCCAACTTTGGGCATCAGGAATTTTGTCTCAACAATGAGTAAAAGGTAACTAAGACAACATTAAATTACATTATTGAATAATATAACAATCCATGATAAATGCTATTTAATACCATCATTTTGTATGAAAAAACTACAAATGTGTTTTCCATATGTACATTTGGGAGACAAGAATACAGCTCAGTACCACAGCACCTGTCTGTAAAGTGCAATGTTCTGAGTTTGATTTCCGGTACAAAAAGAAAAAAGTCCATGTATATTTAGTATGTTTTTATTTAAACATATTATATCTACAGAAATATAATAAATCCAGTAAATACCTATAATAAAAGCTTGAAAACTTTCCCCAAAATTGTTAATAATGTCTACTTCTCTGTTTAGCATAATGATTTCTCTCCTATACTTATTGTTAATGAATGGTAATTTAAAATGAAGGAAAAGCAGAAATAAGGAAGCAGTCCAGTGACCAATAAGTATCTGAATGAAGGGAAAGATATATTGATCAAAACAAAACAAAACAAAACAAAAAACCAGATATCTTGAGATGCTATTGACATGCGAGAGTCCATCAATAACCAAGTCTAGTAGGTGCATGTCTCCACATCCTCTTCAGTCCATCTCCATTAGTTCACTTTGAAGAGGTTAAATCTGGGTTGGGATGTCCCAACCCAGATGCAAAAAGCATTCGATAATGGGTTAGATCTGCCAAGCAATCACTGTCCATTGGTAAAATTAAACATCCACATGAGTGTGCACACAGGAGGAACTTCCAGTATGTATGGTAACTGTGTGTGGCAGTCTGTTGCCACAAAACCCTCCCTTTACTGATATTTACTGTCACACTTCATTCACAAATACTTCCCAAACAGATGGTTTCTTTCGCTGGCTCAGGAGTCACTTTGAAATGTCCTGATTCCTGACCAAATCATGCATCATATCTCTTTTATGAAGATCTTATTCCCTGCTGCAAATGTTAAAATAAAACAAAATCAAGAATTATCAAAAGATTATACAGCCATTTCCATTTAATTACAGTAAAAAAAAAAAGCATAAAGAAAAAAGTCTCTTTCCCCATAGCAATGTTTTGGAAATTAAATTGCACTGTTTCTTCAAAGTCAAAATCATTATCATGGGGAAAACTTTTATTAAGACAACTGGTAGGAAATATAAGAAAAAAATTCCACAGAGATTCACGCTTGCCATTCACATTACTTTCAAAATAAATGTGAAGGTCTTGAATATATTATTTTTTCTATTAATTTATTTCATCCAGCCCATTCAGTCCGAAAGTCTTTCATCATTAGAACTGTTTCCTGTTGAATCATAATCGGGGAATTATAAGACACATGCACTCTTAAAATGAATTTAAGATTGGAAAGAATTTTTCTAGGTGAAATATGTTCACTCTTACTAAAGTAATCTAAATTTGCAGGAACATTAGGATTTTAAACCAATAAAAATTAAATGTAAGAAATATTAGTGAAACATTAATAGTAAACACAAAGCAATAATTGTGGATTTTCAACTCCTAGGAATACTACATCTCTCATTCTTCTGTTTTTGTTCACTCAGAGTTGAAGTAACTATTTCATGGTTTGGGAATAAATTTCCTGTCTGGATTTGGGAAGGCTGAATTTCCATGGTTCTTGGTTATTCTTTTAGTATACAATGCTCCAGAAGTTTAAATCTCAGAGACCATAGAGAGAAAATGTACACCCTTGGTGAATACCATAGAAACTCAGGTAACATTAAATCTAATAATTATAGGAATAGGATTGATAAGAGAAAAACAAAGCAAACAAACAAACAAACAAACAAAAAGCCATCCTAGTTGTGACTTTGAAGGAAGTATTAAGAAAATAGAACCATTCTATATAAATTTAACTCTACTAAAATGCATAAATTCAAAATTGATTTGAGTTTATTTGCCAAAGAGTAAAGATTGAGAAGTATTTAAAAGGTTGAGCTTTTCTAAGTAGAAAATATAATGAGAGAAAAGCAAAGGACCAGAATTGTTAAATGAACAGTCTTTCTTAAATTCTATTTTTCCCCCTTACTACAGCATTTTCTTTTCATCATCAGTATTTGAATTAGGTAGTCTTTTGACTTTTGTTTAATTCCTATGAATGTCTTAATTCATTCCATTAATTTAAAGTTGACCAACTCCGAAAAGAAAAGTATTTAATTCTTTAAAAACTTATTTTTCTTCTTGTATTAATGGATTCTTCTACCTGTAGGATACACAATTACCCTGGTATTGAAATATTTTCACTTTCTCATTACAAATAATCTATCTTCCAACTTAACTTCCTTTGATATCTATGCAATATGTCTATAAATTCTTGCACTATATTTTCTAAGCATTATAGAGAAAAGTCTACAAATATTGGACATACCTGTTTCCTTGCTTTTCATTGAGTATAGCTCTGTCTCCGGATGTTTCTCTTTACAATATGCTGCCATGCCAATTTGCTTCTTTTGTCTTCTTCTCTTACCCTCACAATTCTCTGTATCTGGAAGTTCTACTTTCATGGTTCATGGCTTTGGGAGAAATATATAGGTGACCCTGTTCACTAAAAAGTAGAGAGAGGTGATTTTTGTTTGTTTAGTTTTATGCAGTAATTTGATTTCCAGTTTTTCAGTCTCAGGAAGATTTTAGAAGTAGATGAAGTACCATAGTAACATGGACTTTCAGTTTACAACTAAAACATTCACAATGGCCTAGTGACAAACACTAGTTAGCTGAGTGTGTCAGTGTACCTGGAGGCAGGTGCTTGACGTGTTTCTTTAGTTGTCTGACAACATGAAGAACTATGATCAGGATACTGCTCACCCTTTGAATTTTATGTTCTTTGAATTAGAAATTTTTCTATTTGAAATGTTTAAGAAATCATACACAATTGTACACAAGCTTTTATACAAAGATGTTCATCATTAAATTGTTTATTCTACACAAATGTCAGTTAAGTTTGCTCCATATTTTGAGATTCCTATAAGATTAATTTAATTCCCTCTTTTAGGGATCATATTTCATATGCATAGAACATAATTGGTTTGTGTTGACAAATTACTTGTTCTGCAAAATTTTAACCAAATTCCCATGTGGCTCTGAATTCCTTCCCTCAAATGAACTTCAAATTTAGGTGCATATGTTATTCCAAGTCTCTTTTCTATTCCATAACAGAATGCATCTCTTGTTCCTTGATTATTATTTCTCTTAAAATACATTTATGTGTGAACAGTAGTCTTCCTTAGGGTTTCAAATGCTCAATTTCTTAAGCTTGTTAAGTTAATCTGACAAAGACATTTTGGATTTTATGGACTTTATGCCTGCCAGTAATGTGAATTTTTCTTAGACTTCTTTCAGTTCAGGCTTCTAGATTCATGTATTTACATCTCAGTTGGAATTTATACTTTAACTTACAAACATCTTCAAAATATCTGCAGATGAATTGCTAGGGATTTGTTGAAATTTTAACAGAAAATATTTTATCTTTATATCACTAATTTCAGAGGTGTGAGTAATACTTAGGATTCTGACAGCAATAGAACTTTCTGTCTTTTTTTCTGACATTGAAATATTAAAAAAAATTGAAATATTTTTACCTTGTTATTCATTGAAATTGTAGTTTAATTAGCCTGACTACCATGTTTCTTAATAGAAAATATAATTTATAAATCTATCCAACTCAGTATGATTGATTTTTCTTACATTTTATTTTATTTTGTTTTATTCACATAAAGCAGTATGGGGAGAAGCCCATGTGTGATAACTATGGGTATGTGATTCTTTCACTGAGGCACATACTAGACCATGTCCCTAATAAGTAGAGGGTACACTTCATTTACAAGAATGAATTTCCTCAATGTCAATCAGTGTGGGATTAAATTGATCAGAGACAGACAGATAATAAGTCTTGTGCAAACAGGACTCTAACCTTACACTCACTGTATCTTATAAACATTCTGAGAAATGTACATTATGAGAAATGTAAACCCCAGCAAAGAGGAGATACAACTTCTCCTATGGACTTAGGTTGAGATGTAACTGCATAAAAATTCTGAAGTTAGACTTCAGTTAGCACCTCTGGAAAGTAACATATATTCCATAAGTCACAGGTGTGCCTGATTTCTCTCTAGTAAAGATGTATTTCATGATTGGCTGAGGAGAACAAAAAGCTGTAGATATCTACTCTCAATATCAAATGAACAGAAGATAAAATACTTTGTAATTTTATGATATAGCATAAAATTATAAATATAAATATTGCAATGACCCTCTTCCATGCCTCCTTGCCTTGGAGCCAGTTGACTCTGGGCTGAAACCTCTACAAAGGTGAGCTAAATAAAACTTTCTTTCTTAAATTGTGGGTATTGGGTATTTTGTCTCAGCAATGAGAAAAGTAAGCAAGATAATTATAATCAAAATATAAATTTTATAAAAGTAATCTAAGTTTATCAGATATTAACTATTAAAATTCTAGTAAAGGCTGGTGCTATAGCTCAGTGATACAGTGCTTGCCTTGAATGCACAAGGATCTGAGTTTCATCCTTGGCACTGTATATATCTATATATAAAATATATATGGTGACCTATGGACTGTTGGTATGTTTAATAATTAATTCTAGCAGGAGGAGGACATTTCTTTTCCAAAGAGACGGTCTACCTTAGTCTCACAAGATATTTTGCAGTTTATAAAGTCCCCCCCAAACATTTATCTATTCAATATTACCCTTTAGGGAATTCTCTGTTGGATGTGTTTTTTAGGAACACACAATGCTTGTTGCTCAGAAAAAAACATTGTTTATTTCACAATGCTATTTCTGCTGACATCATTTTTGAATGACAGAATTCTTCCATTAAATGTCCATCTACTTTTCAATTTACTCTTATGTAAAGTTTGAATAATAGCAGAACTGAACTCATAGAGTTTTGGTCATGGATAAATGAATTATAGGAAAGTGAAAGAATAATAGGCTTATATATGGAAAATATTCAGCATTTTAGTTACTCTTAAAATTGTTGCTGTAGTCGTTGCTTGTATTTTGGTTCTTTTAGGAATTTGTAGTGCTGATATAAAATATCTATATTTTGACTTTCTTTCTCAATATGTTGGCGATTACAATACACAGAGCACAAACTTCTTGTCATCCTCATTTAATGCAACTATGTATTAAATAAATGCTAGCTTTCACTATTATAATGAAATTGAAATTAAAACAAAGAATTCTCTGATTTCTTGTTAAACACTGTGGAAATCTTGGTATATATTGCAATACTAGTAGATATGCAGGAGCTATGAAGTTATGAAGTAGTTATAAAGCATGTCAGTTTATTCAGGTTATTGGCTGTGGAGAGCTCCAAGTTCTTGAATGTATGCTCCAGTTCTAATTTTTCTTACTAAACTGCAGTGTCTATGTCTTGATTAAGTCTAGAAAATCTAGATATTTATAGGAATAAAAGTGTATATATTGTTAGTGATAATTCAAAAGTGATTTACTCCTTTAATAATTGATGTAGGAACCCTATTAAAGGAACCCTATTAAATTGACCAATGTGGTTGTAGTTAGGGATTTTTGACTTGGGAAGTAAAAGCATGGCTGATTACAAAAAAACTTTCTCACATGATCCAGATGGAAACTGCCATTTCATGTGCTTTCTTCTTCACTTTGAGATATAATTTTGTAGTACCCTTACATTTTAATTTTTAATAATAGTCGGTTCTATTTCATAAATCTTGTATGTGGAGATAAAGAATGAATGCTGCACATAGAAACAATTTCAATCCTAAAAACTAAAACTGCAAAAAGTCTAAAATGGATGTCCTGTATACTATATCACACATTTACCGTATCATATCATATCCTCTGTTCCAGCTGGACCTACAAGTTTTTCTGACTACAAAACTACATACTCAGTCCATGTGAATACTATATTTCTGTTTACAAACATGAGAGAATATAGTTCTGAATCAGCAGGCATAAAGATACATGGTGAAGAAGAGAAATTAATTAAAAGTGCTCACATATATAAAAGCTCCCATTCCTAATTACATTTAAAAGGTATAGAGTCAACACAGATCTTCCCAGAACATTATATTTGTAAGGCATGTGAGGTCTGTTGAGTGATTTGAGAAAGTATTTAGCTCTTTGCTCAGGGGTAACCAAGTGATAAAACTACATAATGAAATTATAGAATTGATGTTGATCTACTTAATGCAAAAGACCACTTCACATACATGTTGGATGTGTTTTTTAGAAACACACAATGCTTGTTGCTCAGAAAAAAACATTGCTTATTTCACAATGCTATTTCTGTTGACATCATTTTTTGAATGACAGAATTCTTCCGTTAAATGTCCATCTTTTTCTTCCCTTCCTCCTTTTTTCCTCCTATTTCCTGTGTAGGATTAGAACTTTATTCTTTAAATCTGTTGCCATGTCCTGAAATTATATTTCTGAGGTCTTTCAACCTGCCACTTCCAATAATGACAGCGGGAAAAAGTACTGTGTGAGCCAATTGGCTCTATTTTGTATCCTTAGGAAAAACTACATCTGCTTTTTGGATTAAACTGTACTTATAAAACCATGCCTATTTAGTTGACAGGGAGAAAAAAAGTATAATTTACATGTTTTAGTTATTCTTGTTTTAGTAGACTTCAGAGTTTTAATTCACCCTAGGTTTACCCTTGGAAAAAATACTGAGAACTTCAATTTCATGGTTCTTGGCCAGATGTTTTATTTTACCCTGGCAGCATGATATTTGCCAGAGTTATGACCATTTGCACCAATTTCTGTTAGAGACTAAATACTGTTTGCCACACATGCTTGGCCTTCTGATGTGAAATTAGCTTTAATAAACACTCATCGAAACCGTAAGTATGGACCATAATATGGAAAGTATTTTTAATGACCTGCTCTTTGCATTGTTCAGTGTTGATGCTGTGACAAAACCTGAAGAAATTTACCACATGGCTGACAGCCTTGAAGACCTTCCATTTTCATAGTGGAGAAAGGAAGAGAAATGGCAAAGCGTGTGACGAATTTATACAGTTATGGAATAATATCAAGGGGACTCATGACTCAAAAGTCATGCAGATTATCCCCGTGAAATAAGTTAAAATGGGGTAAAAAGTTAATGGTTGAAGCATTCTGATAAATTTCCATACACAAGGTATAAAATAGTGTGAACTATGTGCAAAAAGCATTTAAAATAGTATGCACAATTTTGGTTTCTGAAATTAGCAAAGTATTCATCATTATAAAGTATACTCTATATTGAAGCAGAAAGAGATTGATATTACTTCTAATGTGTTTAATAAACAAATAGTTTAATTTAATTATTTATTAAGGATTTAAAACTTATATGAAAATTGCTTCTTTGAGTAGGAGAGCTTGATAGGATGCTTCCTCAAAATAGAACCTAAATAATAACTTCCAGTTATATACTTGATTTTTAAAATATGTCTCATAAAAATTGTATTCAGTGTTATCCATCTCATGGTTCTGAAGATATAAAATATAATAATTTCTTCATCTTTGTATTCTTTAAAGTGTGAGTTTCTCAATCAAATCAAGGGTAGAAAGGACTGCAGGGTATACTTAGGAACAGATTCATCTCTAACTCAATACACTTTTTATATGAAGCAAAGAAGATATTAAAGGCTCTGACAAAACTTTAGTGCTAAAAATCAGCAGTTAGGATAATTATTTGCACACACCTTCCAAAAACTATTTGTAGTTTTTCTCTCCCAATTTCTCAGTATAGCCAACAGAGCAGCAAATCTAAGAGACTGGAAATGAAGAACAATGTCAGTATTTTTTAAATATGGAAAATCAGTTGTTTATTTTTGAGTTCCTATGCTGAAATGTTTAAAAGGTTTGCAATTTTATAACATAAAGCTCAATCACCTAGTAGATTAAGTACCCTTTAACTTCAGAGAAATGAATTTCAGATGCATATAAAATTTTAAACTTTCTAAAAAGAGCTTACTCTTTCTGTTACTTTGTTACTTCTTTCTGTTGTTAGATGAAGTTAAATACTGACAATTTAAAAATCATTTAAATGCTTCTTAGTTCATCAAATTACCTAATTGTATTAGATAATTAATTTGGTGTTATGTAGCCAACCTCGGGGGGAAAAGGAATACTCTAATTACTAAAAGCAAAGCAATTTAAGAAAGAATTCTGTCTTTAGAATATTTCCCAATCATGATGTTATTAAGATAATATTCTTACTTTTTTTTTCAATTAACACTCGACAGCACCATCTTACATTGGCAGAATTTTTCAACATTACTAAAAATAGATGTAAAATTGAAAGAATTTATCCTGAAACCTGTGCCAACAAATAGCAAGCTAATGGTTTTCATTAACAGATGGCTTTTAAAAATCTAAATTTTATTCCATCTGCAAATGCTAGGATGTAATTTATAAAAAGACCCTCCCTCAGGTTTCTATCTTATTAATAGAATCATTATTTTTTAGAGGAAAAGAAGAAACATTGTCAATATTAGTAATTTGTGATTTATATCTGAAAATTAAAAGATTTATATATCTGAAATTTAAGAAATACATTATTTCTTAAAAGATAGTTTATCAAACTTTTAAAACAATTTAACTGTGGAAGTGTTCTGGTTTTATTTAAATATAACTTTATAAATGAGATACTGAATTTGCTATGTTTTAAATATGCTTAGGAATTTCTTTTTAGTAATACACACAAGCATTCAGTATTATGTAAGTGATCTTTATAATTTTTTTGTTTTGCATTAAAGGAAAAAAATTTTATAATTCTGTGTATTGAATTGATATTATAGAAGTAGATTGTAGATGCTTTTCAATTTCATGACTTCTCATTTTAAACAATTACTAAATTCTTATGACTAGAAATTTCACTACAAAACATACGATTTGGAATTAAAGTATCAGGTTTTAAACTTTTACAATTTGATTTCCTATCCTTTTATTTGTTGCTCAATTTTGTCATTACACACTAGAGATATAAAGATGAATGTGGTTTTCCTTCTATTGTAAAGCCCAACATCCCATAATGAAGATAGCCAAGTAAATGTATAATTAATTTAAAATTGTGTAGGTGTGAAGAGAATGTGAAATTTTAAAAATTAATAATGGTCATTATGACCAAGTGGTAAATATAACAAGATTGGGTAATTCATTTGATTTAAAAGGCCAGGAAGAACACATCATCAAAATATCAAAAAGTTTAACAGAAACATACATGAAAATTCTAAATAAAGTTAACAGTACATTTTCCAAATAAAATGTAAAAAAGTTTCATACTTACTTGTTGGTTTAACCACATGAATAATGCTTTAGTCACTTTGGAGCTCCTTGTTATAAGGGATTCTGGTAATCCCACATGTAATGAGAGAGGAAAGATAATAGAAATAGTAAAGGTAATAAAAATTCACTTCGGCAGAGAAAGTTTTGAGAAAACAAATAAGATATAACTCACTTTGCAGATATCCAGATAAGGGTTAATGGGATGGAAAGGCATATATATATATATATATATATATATATATATATATATATATTTGTTATTGGGAGGCAGATGGTGGTTTTAAAAAAAGTCAAATGTAAAACGTTGAGCCATGGACTTTGTTTTAGTTTCTTGAATCCACCATGGATAAAATTTTCCTAGCAGATCGGATTTCCAGTGAATGTAGAAGTACTCGTAGTGACACAGTTAGAATTGGTAATAATGACAATGAAAGTAGCAATGATGGGAATTCCTTGTTTGAAAGCTTGTTATTTACCTTACTACCTACATGAAAATTTTAGATATCTCTACCCATTGAAAGGGAAAATGAAGCATAGAAACATTAAGCAATGACTTATGAATCACATCCAGTAAGTGCTATGAAGTTTCAGAAGGCAAGTTCAGACTCAGTGACCTGTCCTAAACAGGCTGTCAGTTACAAATAGGTTTACCCGTGTGGCCTTGATGGTGAGAAAGTCTCTACAAGGGGTTTTCTGATATTAAAACTTGCCACATGCATTACAAAACAAACACTCCGAAATTTCTGTTTGCCATAACATTTACATATCAAATCTTACATATGTTTAAAAATAGCCCTATTTATATGTATATTTAAACTTTAAAACAGTTGCTATCAAAATTATGTGCCAATCTATATAATTGGAAGAAAGGAGATGCATCAAAACAGCATCAGATCTAGGATTAGTGAGGCGCAGCAAACTATGTCCTTCTGAAAATGATGCTTTATACAGTACATCACATTTCCCTTCCATGATCTGTCCAAGAATGAGAATGTGATTTTAAATGGTCAAAGGTGAAGACATTTCTAGCCCATATATTACAAGGAGACATGTTTTTCCTGGCAATACACTTCCCATGATGGTAGCATGCTTTCTGTACTTGTACTGTTGCAAGTTTTAAGCTCATAAGAGCAGGGGCTAGTGTCTATTTCAGAATGGAAAGGCCTCATCTCTGCTTCCTGCTTTGATAGAGTCTGAGATCCAGCCAAAGTTCTCAGTTCCTCCTCTGCCTACTTGTCCTCTGCCTTTGCCTTCTTCCTCTTCCTCCAAATCTGAATATTTTAGACTGAAGGAGACAAAAGTATTAAATTTTCTTTTATAACATATTAATGAGGGTTGAATCTTTACATCCTTTTTATGATTTCATATGTGCCTCACTTCATGCTTGAACATCATTAAAGCATCAAATTATCATATTTCACTTCTACTAGTATTCAGTAGTATTATTTTTGCAAATTATTTGCACATTCAAGTTCCCAAAACCTTTGAGTTAGAAAATGACAGTTTTTTAAAAATATTCAGCAGTATTAATAATTTGAGAGTATATTTGTGTTTATCTTACCATTTTTGATAAGATCTATTATAGAAGATAATATGTAAGTAAGTTTGTGCTTTGTAGGATTTCATAGTTGTAAAACACCTCAAACCTTCAAATTCTAAGATTGTTTTAATTTTTTGACATTGTATCTTATAAATATTATCTTTGAAACCTATTTCATAGAAAGTCACATAGCTATAGATGACCTTTCTAAGAGCTATTAAATAGCTCAAGTGTTCATTTCTAAGCAATCATTTACTTTATGCCTTATACTATACAATTGTTTATAGATGTAAATATCCACACCTACATATATGTATATATATATATATATGTGGATATGAATGTATTATAAAGAACATAGCAGGTAAGCATTCTATTAAAATACACAAATTTCATTCTACTTTACCCTTGACATAGACTCCATCACAAGGCAATATACCATATGTAACTTGAGAAATTTTGTTAAATTAGCCTCTTGATTTAGATTATGACTAGCATATCTAGCTTTCTAATTCTGATGGAAACACTGAGATATATAATTTAGAAGCTGTACAATGCTTTAAAGGCATAAAACTAGCAAGAGTAAAAATTAAAAGGGTTATTAATTCTTGTGCTTCAGAGCATTAACTGCTTTCCAGATGACTTGGAGAAAAATATACCCTGTAGTACAGTATTAGATGCATTACAAGCTTTTATGGCTTTTTCAGCAATGCTTGCCAATGGTGATTTAAAAAAAAATAGTCAAGTAACCCTAAGTTTATTGTGTTCTGCCAACTCTAATAGACAATTTTCTATTTGTTAAACAATAGGATTCGGTTAAATATCACATTTCTGTAGTGCTTACAAAGCACATGAACTTAATGCCCACTCATGAACTATTGAATCGTATTTTCCTTTAGTATTTTATGGCCATTTGTAAAGTTTACAGATAAAAATAATTGAACTTACCTCCTTAATTTCTAAGCACTGATACATTTTTAAAGGTCCATAAAAGAAGGAAAGAATTTGTTATACCCTGGTAAATGTGGAAACTAAAAATTGTGGCCTTTGCAATATTGAATAGAGTTCGATGATATTTTATTCAGACTAGTTAAAATTGTAAAAAAAATTACAGATATATGACTTTTTCTTCTCAAATCTGGAAGGTAAAAGGTCATTTATCATATATGAGAGACCTAAAATATAATTAAATTAAAAAGCAAAATAAAAGATAATAGGAAACAAAGAAGAAAGAGAAGGAGATGTAGATGGTGCAAGGAGGAGGGTAGGAAGGGGAACAAGATGAAAAGCAGAATTAAGTTGTGTTGGATACATGAACTTACTCTTCAGGAGGAATAGAACCAGCATGTACTGCAAAAATGTACTAACAAAAATTAAAACAATAAATTTATAGACATGAGGAATCTAGAGAACATATGCTCCATGTTCAGGCTTAATGATAATGAATGTCAGGAAACAATGTTTCTTGCCATATATGCAAGTGCGTGCACACACACACACACACTGAGGTATTTACTTGAGGAAGTTACAACGCACGTATGCTTTTCTCTGAAGTGTGGCCCCTTTATTAACCTGTTTTGGATAAGAAAATGGAGGGAATGCAGTGTTCACAGAGATATTACTTTACAGGCCATTTCACTGACAATCAGTGACAAATCCCAAGGAATTAATAGAACACTTTGTAAAGTTGGGATGTGTAGAAAGATAGAAGAGAGAGAACCTGTATGTTTTGACTTGCTATGAACTCAGTGACTAGGCATACAAGTCCTACTTATATTAGCTTTGTTTTAACATTGTGGGAAAATTGTTATCCATTCTAGTTATAAATATTCTTTCAAGATTTGGTCTCAGATTACAATGGTGAGGCAGGAATATCAGGGGTCAAGAAGGCCTTGAGACAAATTTGGGGCTAAGAAGTCTGTTTCGTGTTCTGGCAGATGAAGCCGTAGAGGGCAGGAGAATGAGCTTTAACTGAAACACATAATCAACCAAGAAGGATCTTGTAGCCAATAAACTTGATGTTCAAGAAACTTCCATTAAGATTTAGATTTAAAGAAGAAATAGAAGAGAAAAATGGAATTATTGATTTATTTTTTTGTGTAGTCATTTAACAAATATTTCTGAATTCCTGCATTGAATTCTGCTATGAATTGAGTTTTCATTTTTTTGGTACTGGCGGTGAACACTGGGAACTGAGTTACATCCTAATTCTTTTGAAAACTTATTATTTTGAGAAAAAGTTACAGCTTATTTGCTGAAGCTGGCTTTGAGGTTCTGGCTTTGAACTTACATTTCTCCTGTTTCAACCTCCTGAGTAGTAGGAATTAAAATCTGAAGATTTATCTTTTAATTTTTTAAATTTTTGTAGATTTACAGGCAGTTGTAAAAAAGAGACATCCTATTTGTCCTTCAGTCAATTAATCACAACAGTAATGTCTGGACCTTATTCAAATTCCATTACGTTACTATATTCATTTGTGTATATGTGAGGACTCCACAGAGGTCTGTTAAATTTATTTCCTGTATCAGTGGCTCAATGTATTTTATCGATGAGTCCTGTTCCTTTGCTAAGCAGTATAATTGCCCCATGGTTTGCTTATCCATTTGTCAACTTAAGAACTTCTGAATAATTTCCAGTTTTGGATATAACAAACAAAGCTTCCATAAATATTTCTGTCTAAAATTTTATTTGAACATAAATTTTAATTTTTCTAGGATAAATGCCTGAGATTGTAATTGATAGGACATTTGTAAGTGCAAGTTTAGTTTTGTAAAAAGCTACCAATGATTGAATTATTTTACATTCCAACTGCAGTATGTGATTCAGTTTTTCTGCATTGTTACTATTGCTAGTGCTTTTGTTCTCTTTTCTCAATTTGTATTCTAAGCACACTCATGACAGTTTTAACTTCCAGTTCTCTAATGGCTAAAGATATTGAACATCTTATTATATGCCTGTATGCTGTGTGAATATGCTTTCTAGTAAAATATTTGTTCTTAGTTTTTATTCATTTTCAAAATGTTTATATTTAGCTTGATGAGTTCTTCGTGTGTTTTAGCAATGAGTCCTGTACCAGGTAAGTGATGTAAATAGTCAGATTATAAATTACATTTACATGTTCATATGTTGAGCAAACATTTTTGAAAATTTTTTGACTAGATCAATGTTTTTGTTTAAGACACAATTTTCACATAAAATATAAGAAATCTTTATCCTTACATCCACATATTGTCTCCAATATATTTTCCTAAAAGTCGCATAGTTTTACACCTTGTATTCTCTGTGAGCTACTATTGTTTTTTTTTATTGTCTGTTAGCAGTAAAACTAAGGTTGACATTTTTCTTTGCCTATGGAATTCTACTAACTTTAGTGCCACTAATTGCAAAGATTGTGTATCTCCATTGTGCTGTTTTTATAGTTCTGTCAAAATCAGTTATTGTTGTCTATTTGTGTTCTTCAGTCTGTTTCACTGACATCCTTGTCTGAAGTTGTACCAATGCTATACTGTCATGATTTTGTGGCTATATAGTAATTCTTAATGTTGGGCTAATTTTCCCTCTTTATTTTTCTTTATTAAGATTTTTCAACTATTCTAGTGCTAGTGATTTTTTATGCAAGTTTTCCTCTTCTTCTTTTTGGAAACTGGTGTTTCTTTTCCATCCATCTTATTTGCAGTTTGCTTATAAGCCTGTGAGAGAACAGCTTGCTCAGCAGCCTGAGTAGGAGGAGCTGCTGAACACTCCAGCCTTTGGCTGGGAGCAGATATGGGGCACTTGCCTGTTTTAGACCAGTCCATGACCTGAGATTGAATAGTAATGAACTCAGGAGTTGGATCAGTCCATTCATCCTGACATTCTTTATAGGCTACAGTTTGTTTTTTTTTTCAGCAGCACTCAACTATTCTTTTCAGCCACTTGCCATGAAAACTCACAGGAGTTGGTGTTGCAATTATGCAAAACTTCCTGAGCTGGCATCCCCACTTTAGACCCTCTGAGTGAGCCCCCTTTTGCCCAGGATGGTAATGACATGTGGTGCAGATGAAACACTGATTTTTCTTTTCTCAAGGCATTTTCTGTGTCAGAGAAGGTTAATCCAACATACCTAGATGAGAGATCGGTGGTGGTGGAAGACCTGGGACCAGTAACTGTTAGAAGATGGGGATCCTGAAAAGTTTCCTGGAATGAAGCAACCAATGGAGAGTGGCTCCAGTGCAGCCCCCAACTTCAATCAGGATCCTGGGGAGAGAGGATACTGACTTCAAAGGGTTATCAGTGATAGTCACTGGCATTCACAGTCAGCAAAACTGTTCCCAGGTCTGCTTCAGATTTGTGATGTAGGTACCACCTCCATTCCTTTGTAGGTGCATCTGTTGTTTGAAAATAAAAAATTGTTGCTACCTAAGGGTCTGTTTCTGCAAAATTTAGGGACATACTCCTGTTCGTCTGCAGGACATCAAGAACTCTGGACACTGAGTTTCTCTTTAAGTGGCAGTGGGAGCCCAGGACAATACCTGAGGGACCCCTGCCTGGGTGTGAGGGAAGGCCACATAAATTTTAGAGCACTTTTCCTGTGTCTCAAAATACAAGTTACTGCAGTTCTGGTAGAAATCGCATTCATTCTGTATATCTGTGTTAGGAGCCTTCACATCTTTTCTATGTTGAGTCATTTAGTACATGAGGATCATGTGTCTCTTATTTGGATTTTTAAATATTCTTTTATGAGCATTTTGTAAATATATTATGTAATATATAATATATAATACATAAACCTAAAATTCCTATTTTCTTTGGAAAAATATAATGATATTTCTCTTTTGTTTTTCACATTTTTCATATATAAATATATATATATTAAAATTTCTATATTGAGACCTCGCTAAATTCACTTGTTCTAAGAATTACAGCTTCTTTGAGATTTTCTATGTGTACAATGATATAGATAGATTTATTTCTTCTTTTCTATTTTCTTTGACATTTATTTCTTTATACTGATTTATTTCAATAACTGGAAAAACCAGTATTATGTTCAACAGCACTGTGAAACTAAACATTCCTACCTTGTTTTGCTCTGGGGAAAGCATTCAATCTATTATGGGTTTTAACTTAATTCCAACATGTTTAGATAGCATATGCTGCATGACTTTACACTTTCTAAATACTTAAGTTTACTGGGTATGGTCTATCATGGTGAATATTCCATAGGTGCTAAAGAAGGATATAATTGGCTATTGAGAGTTTATCTCTACTGATTAGGTCCTTTAGTTGACTATATTGAGTTTTTCTATGGTTTTGTTGATTTTCTTCCTTGAAATGTTATCAGTTGCTGAGTGGAGAGTTAGCATTCCCAACTACAATCATGGATTTATCTATTTACCAATTATATAATTTTTATCACATATTTTTAATTATTTTGGATATAAAGATCTATATTCAGACATCCTTTTGGTAGATCATTCCTTTTATCACTATGCACTATTTTTTCTGACAATTTTCTTTACTACAAAGTTAGCTTATCTGATATTTACTAGACACTCAATGCCTTTTTGCTTTTTAAAAAGATTTGTATCATATTTGTTTTTAAATGTTTTACTCCACTTTACCGTTATCATTGAATTTGCTGTATTTTAGTGTATATAATCACTTGTAAATTTTGAACCATTTTGACAATCTATTTAACTGTTTTATTTTGACAATTTACATTTAATTACTGATACTTCATGTTTTTAGCCTTTTATTTCAATATTTATTTGTGTTTCATTTCTTAGTTTCTTGTATACTCATTTATATTTATTATTTTAAAATTACTTGAAATCTTTTTTTGTGATTCCAAGTAGATTTATTTATAAATCACCACTATTATTTGCTGGAAAATACAATGAAATCTAAATAAATCTACTAACAGAGTGTTTACAAATATATGAAACAAACCTGATAACACATCATTATTAATCTGTATATAATTTGTTCAAAGAAAATAGTATGGTACATACAAAGTAATGGAAGAAATATCAAGAAGATATTTCCAGTAAATGAATATATGAGTTGCCTTTCTGGCACTTATCTTTCAGTTAACTTGAAAAAAAATGACAGCATAAAGAAAAGGTAATAGAAAGATGCATTAGATCAAAATGAAGGATGTTAACCAGTATACAACAAATCTGGCTTTTATATAGTGCAGCTTTCTGAGTAAGAAGATCAACTGAGCAGTCAATATTTATAAAGATCATCATTGCAGAAGTAGATTTTTAGAATCCAAAAGAAAAAGTAAGATCATTTGGTGCCTAGCAGTTTTTCAGTTGAAGAACAGACAGTGTTTAAAGATTTCAAGAATGGAATTAAAAAAATGTGAAGCAAAAGCGACAGTATCTGGCCTTACGTTTCTGAGAGGTGATAGAGTGTTAACCACAGGGAGAGTTGTATTCATCTTATCAATATCTTATTTATTCTGAGCAGAGAAAGAGAAACAATATGAATATCAAGGAAAACTTACACTTAGCCACATGAAATTCATTTAATAAACATTATTTAGAAATTTCTATAGCAAAATGTGGGGAGCAACTGAAGCTGGAAATTGATCACACATACAAAGGGAGACAAGCCCAGACTGAGAACAAAGAGTGCCTGAGGTAAGCCACATGAACTGCTCCAGTCCAGAGTACACCAAGCCTCGAGTAATCCAAGCAATGGGTTGCTAGGCAAAGGAAGTGAGACAGGACATCAACCTGTCAAATGTACATGCAATGCGGTTGAGCAGTTATTTTCCTCCCATCAGGAGAGAGGGCTCCACCCAACCTCAGCTTTCTGTCTCTTAACTTTATTTCTCTGTCCTCTGGCCATCCATTCTCCCAGGAATTTCAAGACCTATGCTGGACACAGCAACCAAATTCTATTCCAGGTCCTCAGGCACATGTCAGTCAATATCCTTACACTTGAGTATGTTTTAGAAAAATTTGACTGATTATTAGGAAGTCAGCAAAAAGAAATTTCCAATGGTGATAATTGCTGTAAATGTAGAACACAAAAAAGTGATAGAGATGACTCACAATGTAGGGCAGGCAGGAAGGCCCTCAGGCAGTTCCTTGTGAAATCTAATCTTCATGAATCAGAGAGAGGTCTGAATTATAACAAAAGGGAAAATGAATGCCCTAAGATCCAGCTGTCCCCCAAACTTAACAGATTGTTTCCATGTTAATAAAGGCTCTATGCTACCAGACTGTCTCATTTTTAGCTTACATTTTAAATGAATTCTTATCGAACACTACAGTATTTTATTATTTATTTTTTAAAAATGTTAGTATGTTTGCAGTACATAATGATTGCGTTTCTTGGGAGGAATCGGTACACGTACATAACAGTGCTATGGTTTTTTTTTTCTCCTTCACATCTACCCTCCTTGTTTGCCAGCATCAGATTCATTTATTTATCATATAAGCCCTTATAAAATTAATTATCATGCATTTGATTACCAATCAGACCAATAGGACAAAAACTTATAAAACACATAGAACAAGTATAGTAAATCAAAGTACACATAAAACAATTATATTAAATCAAAGTATACTTTTAGATGCATTGTTTATGCTGGATTATAGTAAGTGTTTTTCTTTATTTTTTCACCCTATTATATGTATTTTACATTGTACTTTATGTATTAGCATCTCGTATAAGAAAACTAAATTAGATTTTCTTATATGCCATCTCACTCAATTCTGGGCAATATATTTTTAAGTCAGTTCCCTAAGGACACTGATATTCAACCTCTACTACAATCCACGCTTATATATATTTTTGATCATATAAAGAATTCATTTTATTCATCAAAGAAAATAGAATTTTAAAATCCCATAAGTTTAGTGAACATTTATTCCCGTAATCCACCAGTTTGTCATATGTGTTCTAGATCATTAATTTTTTTTCTTCCACCACTCTCATAAAGTCCATATTGCTTCATTGAAGAAGTGGGAATTCTAAAATTCCAGAGCTCCAGTGATTATTTACTGCCTGGTGATTTATATCATTTCACTGTATAGGTTTTATAGGTTCACTTGTTAAAGCTCATGATAAATATGCTTTGTCTGAGCTATAGCTCTAGGATAACCATCAGATTGGGAACCCCAAACAATTAAATCACCTCTCATATTTTTTAATGACTATAGGGAGCCCATTATGCCTGTTTTACTGAAAGAATGTAAACAGATAAGATCTTCAAAGCCATTTTCATCTTTCTTATATTTTGCAGTTTTAAAAAATACATACATAGTCATTCTAATTTTCAGCATTATTTTTATACCTGAACATTTGAATTAATTTGTTTTGACTATGGACATCAAAGATAACAGAGTAAACTGTAATTAAAATACACCCTAAAACTTTTCCAAATTAAAACTTACAAGCATATGTAAAATACAATTGGAGTATACAGAAAATGTAAAGGCAAACACTCATTATATCATCTCACTAAAGAAAGCATACATATTTAATGATTAGCTAGAAAATGTCAAAGTATTTTATAGACTTTACTCAGTGTTCAGTATTCCCATTTTGGAGTTTTTGCATACACACAAGGATAACGCAATAAGTTTAATATAGAGCATGTTACTCTCTATTCACTAAATGTATTTGGTCACACTGAACATATATTATCTGAGAGAAAAATACCACTATTATAATTTAACATAGTAAATGTTTTGCATGGCTAAGAAAATATTTCGATACTAACAAGTGTACTTAGATAAGTTCCAGTGTTTATTAAAGGACATGCATGTTCCATCAATTACTATCTTGTATTCATTATCATATTTTTATTTTCTTTCTATTTTAACATTATACCTCAATGTAAATATCCACAAACAATTAGAGAACAAATTAATTATACTGTAGTTGATTAGACACTAATTTGGCAATTTTTTATGAATTAAGTCTTTGTATGATGTAAACTTTACAGATAAAGGTGTTATTATATAAAAAAGGGTGACATTGTAACATCTTTTATAATGTTAAATAATTATTGAAAGAAAATCTAATTGAATTGTAAAATATCTTCATAAACGTGAGAACATAGAAATAATATATATATATATATATATCTGTGTATATGTTTTCAAAAATTCCCTTTTCTAAGTTGTTCTATCTCTTATGAAAAATAAGTCTGTTATATTACATTTAATACTTTTATAAATTAATTTGTATTTGAATATTTTTCATACATTGGTGATCCCAGAAAGAAATAAATTAATGTGACTGAAAATAGAATATCATTTTGTAAGATCAGTATGTAACAATGGCAGTGATTTTAAATAATGGCAGTATATTTGAACAAAATTTAAAGTAAAAATTCCAAAATCCAACTGTGATTCTTGTTATGAAAGTAAATGGTTTAAGTTGCTCAGAAAAGAGATACTAAATTTCCCTTTATGTTGCAGTGTGGAAAAATGCATAATAAAATAAATGAAGGTTGAATGAGTGTAAGTGTGAATCTTTTTTGTTAAAGTAAATGAGCATAACTAATTATTGATCATTTGAGATTTTGTAAAATTTTCCATCCATGTCATAATTTATCTGAGTTTTTTCCAATAAATCATAAGTAAGGTTCCCTGTAGGTATTTTTCATAAAAATAAAACTTGTAAATCTACATTTATAAGATAAATACAATTGGTTGAGTTTCAATGGCATATATTAGGATGGCAATAAACAAATGGCTGCAGAATATAACTGCATAATGTTACAGCATATCAGATGCTTAAATAACTGTATAGAATTTAAAGTCATTTATCAAATAATTCAAAGTAAATAATTCAAAAATGGTACTTGGCATAGCATAACAACATAACAATAAATATTCATTTTATTTTAAACTTAGATTTTCATCCTAAAGAGATTTTGAAGATTGAAAGATTCATGCTTTCATTTTTAATTCAGTCTTAGCCAGATACTAAATATTTCCATTATTTTATATGCATCTTTTCTGGGCAACAGAGTTGGAAGTGAATACAATATTCCATTCTTGTTATAAAGGGACAACTCTCTTCTAGAAAAAACAGTATGGAAAATAAAGTACTAATAAATAAAAATTTTACTCAAACTATAAAAATAGTTTATAGAAATTCTTTCTCAATTTCTTCCTAAAACAAGGGGATATTAAACATGTACATGCCAATAGGCATAATAAATGTTCAGAATATTACGGATAAACAAAGTCATCTTTGCATCTAGGAAAACCTGAAGAGAATACAGTATTTTCCCCAAAGCAGCCAACCACCAAATTGGAGACAGAAATGGAGAATTAAATAATAAAAATATGACACAGGAATTTGATTTGGGAAATCTTTTCCTAGAATATTCCTCTTAGAATAAAATAGTCATTAAAATAAGGAACAAAACAATAAAAAGAGTCATTAGTTTTAATATGTAAGTACTATGATTGTGTTTAAATTATTTAAGAAAATTTGGTAAGTGTTTATGTATGTGGGTGTGACTGGCTATTCTGTGTGTGTTTTTATCTGTGATGCATTTAGTATTAGAAGACTAAAACTTCTCTCAAAATATATGTTGTTATTTGATACTAGAATCTATTTGAAGCATAAAATTTTGTAATTTGATCTAATGGCTTTTTCTATTGATAAAGGAACTGTGCAATAACTGGTTATTTCCCTTACACAACAACTTGAGAAAAACTATTGTTCAATGGTTTTATGGCTTTTGAGCAGTGATATTTAATCATAAATCTTTAGGTGACCCAGCTGGCTTTCCATATGACTGTGGCTAAGTGCCATATGGCCTGCAACACTTACAGGGATCCCTACCACTCTCAGGTTAGAGATTGAAAATCTGTCATCATATTAAGACCCAAACTGCTATCAAATCAGTGGAAAACAAATGATAGTCTTATACAAAATGAAGAGAAATATATTCATCAAAAAACGGGTCATTACTTTTGAGGTTACTATTTTTGAAATAATATCCATGCAATTTAAGAACCTGATGACACAAGAGATTTCATATTGAAGTTTCTATGGCTTGAATATAAACGTTCTGTTTGATTCAGTTCAGTCCTAATCCCACCAGGAATATTGTTTGGGATTTACTGCCTCCTTTTCATTCTGTCTTTTGCATACGGGTATCATTTCCTCAGATTTTGCGCATAGCTAAGAAATAATGGTTTCCATATAGTTCTGTCTTATACGATAATATTTCCCTATTATGGTGAGAGTTTATCTCTTTGCCTGATTTTAACTCAAATAAACTTGTAACAGGGTGAGTTATTTGTAGACCTGGTGAAAAAAAAGCAAAGGAAAGGAAAGGAAAGGAAAAGGAAAAGGAAAAGGAAAAGCGAAAGGGAAAAGGAAAGGGGAAGGAGAAGGAAAAGGAAAAGGAAAAGAAAGGAAAGGAAAGAAGAAAAGGAAAAGAAAAGAAAAAAGAAAAGAAAAAAGGAAAGGAAAGAATATATATGTATATATATTCTCACTTCATAATGACAATTAAAATAGAGGACAGAGAGTTCTTCAGATAGCTAAGCTAATGCTTTTGAAGAAAAACTAGTTGCTAAACAATGTAAAACAGTAACATCTTTAGGACTAAAGGTGCAAGGTGCAGGTGCTTTGCCCTGGCAAGAATCTGTAAAGACTGCAAGACATCACCAGCAAGAGAGAACACAAATTCCCCTTCCGTGCCATGTGTATAGGTATCTAGGACATTAGAAAGCCTTGTTCAGATCATCAGGATTATGTTTTCAGTTCTGGTTTGCCTTTTTGGCTTTGCCTTCCTCAGGGTAGAACACATGGATGTGTACACTCCTTAAGGAGCAAGGAATGGTCAAGTGGAGGCTGTTTAGATGAATCCGGAAGGAGTAACTGAATGCTCACACGTGTGAACATGAGATGCTTTGGGTGCAAGGCCAGGGATAGGAAGCTGATGGGGGCAAGGCGTGGACTGAAAGCTTGGGGCTGTGTCTAGCTCTCCACAGGATCATTCACGCACACACAGACATCCAAGGGATCTATGAACTTGAAATTCTAATCATCACTTTCCAGGTAATTTTGAAGACATTGTATTCACAGAAAACATAGAATTAATTTCAAGTATTTAATAGTTTTATTTAAAACTTTTAAATTATTTATCAACATCTAATTATATGCAGACCTTAAGCCTATAGGCATCTTATCCAGTAACTTATTTTTTCTCCTCTTAGATTAAATTAAAATGATAACTGAGAAACTGGTTAATATACTTTTATATATTTTTTTCGAATATACTTGGTTAGGGCATCTTAGGAAAATGTTTTAAATGGAAAATGTATACTTTGCATTGTAAAGTTATAGTATTCAAATCATGCTAACTCTTTAGACAACAATATTTTAGACTTTAATGAAATTTTTCAGCAAATAGAAGATCAAAGATAATTTTGATTTATATCTAAACAAGTGATGCTATAGTTTCCTCATTTTTTAATTGAGTAGTTATTTTCTACTGATATACTAAAGTTATATACTGAGGATTTATATAGCATAGCAATATTATGCTCTGAATACCAGCTCTTATTTTAAAAAGTACTCAATCAAGTTAAATGATTATCTCAATTAATTAAATAAATATTTACTACACACTAGATAATACAAAAATGATAATAATTGCATATTTTATGTTATTAACTATCTCATAGGGTAAAATGTGTACCAAGTTATATACCATACTGCTATATAAAATTTAAGGTTAATATTAAGGCCTATATTGTCATTGTTTTGGGCTCTTTGCTATTGTTATTTATTTGTTTTTTGGTTTTGTGTTTTTCTAGTAATTTGTTTTGTTTTTCCCTCTAATACAGAAAGGATATGTATACATGTAGAGGCTCATACATGTGTAGAACCTCTCCTAACAGTTTATGAGAATCAATTACATTATGTGTGATGAAATGACCAGCTACTTTGAAGAAAAAGAAACATTATAGTATCCATTGCTGATTTCATATCGTCATGCTGTGAAATCCAGTAGTGCTTTTATTCTTTGTTCAGAGTGGTTTTAGTCTGTTTTATATTGTTTAATTTCAACATACATGAAGGTATGGACAGCTATTGTGAAGGGAATGAGAGACATTATGACAGCCCTTGTTGACTTCCTTATTGTCTGGTTTTGAAGACCTAAAACACTTATATCATCCTGTTCTGATCAGTTTAATACTATTTTGTTTTGTATAAATTCATTGTGTGTGAAGATATGGACAACTATTTAGAAGAAAACAAGAGACATTAGGGTAGCCACTGTAGATCTCCTGTTGTCTTGCTTGAAATTTGGGTCACTTACATTGTTTCCTTCTGATCTGCTTTATTCTGTTTCATTATGTTTAGTATTACCCTCTATAAAATAAAAGAAAAAAACAAAAGCTGAAAATATTACATGACATGAAAAAATATGGTCATACTAACTGAAAAGATTTCACATAGATTAAAAGGCAGCATCAGCCTCTTAATAGACTAGTTTGACTTACTTTACCACAAAATAGGTTTGAAAGAGAGAAACTACTTAGCTTTTTAAATTTATGCTTTCAAACCTGAGTTTCATGTTATTTTGAAATATTTTGACTATTTCAATAAGCATCATTATAAGTACTTTAAAGTTCACAAAGAAGCCCATTCACATCTGCAAAACCATGCCTTACACTGACCGTGATGAATAATTCATGACATATAATTCATTAATGGTAAAATGATTGTAAGACAAATTGTTATTTTTCTCTATCAAGTTAAAATGATTCGAGAAAGAATATTCTTTTATTTTAGAGAAAAGAATTTTTTAAAAAATTTTATTTAAAGACAAAAAAACCCAACCAGACAAAACAGAAAAATGGTAGCAACAATACAGAATTCCAAAGGGGGGAGGGAAGAACCAAAAACAACCAAACAAACAAAAAACCCCCAAAACAACAAAAAGAACAAAAACACTAAGAAATCACCATGTGATGTGTTACATACTTTCATCATTGGAAATAGTTGTTCAAGTTACAAAATTAAAGCATACAAAGTAGACATTCAAACAATGAGACTGTTAATAGTTCTGCTCAACAATCTAACAAAAACAGTAATATGGTTGTCTATCTTCCACACTTAAACATACATGCAGTTATATCCTTTAGAGCACTTTCTTTTCCTCTCTTTTTTATAGTAGCAACTACACATTTTGGGTTTTATTACTTGTACAGTTCTTATTGCTTTTTACACTAGAGACACAATGTGATATTTATATATTAATCTTATTTATTTCCCTAATGAGGATAGTCTCCAGTTGTCTCCATTTCCATATGAAGGCCTCAAAATCTTCCTTTTTTATAGCTCAGTAATATTACATTATGTAAAAATACCACATCTTTTTCATCCATTCTGCAGTTGATGGGCATCTTGGTTGTTTCCAAGATTTAGCTATTACAAATTGGGCTGCTATAAACATAGATGTACATATATCACTGTGATATGAACTTTTCAGTTCTTCTGGGAAAATACCCAGGAGGGGAATAACTGGATTGAATGGAGCTTCCACTCATAGTCTTCTGAGAATTCTCCATATTAATTTCCATAGTGGTTGCACCAGTCTACACTCCCAACAACAGTGAAGCAGTGTTCATTTATCTCCGCTGCCTCACCAACTTTAGTTATCAGTTGATTTCTTGATGGCAGCTATTTGTTTCCATGTGAGATGATATCTCAATGTTGTTTTAATTTGCATTTCTGAAATGACCAGTGATGGTCGACATTTCTTCATGTATTTATTTGCCATTTGTATATCTTCATCAGAGAACTGTGTGTTCATCTCAGCTGCCCATTGTTGGAGAGGGTCTTTGAATTTGGGGGAGGGTTGATGTTTTTCAATTATTTATATGTTCTTTATATAAGTCCTTAGTCTGAGGGGTTGCTGGCTAAAATTCTTTCCCATTCTGTGGGTTTTCTTTTCCCTCTGATGGTGATTTCTTCTGAAGTGCAGAAACTTTTCAATAATATGAGATCCCAGTTGGTGATTCTCTGAAGTGTTTCCCAGCAGTTTACATTTTGTTCATGAAATCTCTGCCTACCCCTATGTCTCCAAGAATTCTACCTACCTAATCTTCTAGTAGATTTAGTGTTCCTGTTTTAATGTTTAGGTCTTTGATCCATTTAGGCTTTCATTTTGTGCATGGTGATAGGCATTCATCTAGTTTCAGTCTTCTGCATGTGGAGAGCCAGTTCTTCCAACACCATTTATTAAAGAGGATATCCTTCCTTCAGTGAACATGTTTAGTCACTTTGTCTAATATCAGGTGGCTGAGTGTATTTGTACCTATACTTGCATCTTCTAATCTGTTCCGTTGATCCTCTATTTCTCAGCCAGTACCATGCTGATTTTATCACTGTGGCTTTGTAGTATAGTTTCAAGCCAGGAATTGAGATGCTGCCTGTCTTGTCTTTGTTGACCAGGATCACCTTTGCTATTTTAAGTTTCTTCTATTTCCATATGAATTTTAACAATATTTTCTCTAGATCTGTAAGGTATGTTAGTGGTATTTTGATTGGGATTGCATTGAATCTATATAACAGTTTTGGGAGTATGGCCATTTTCACAATGTTGGTCCTTTCTAGTCAAGAGCAAGGAATATCCTTAGTTTTCTAAGATCTTCAATCACCTTTGTTAGAGTAGTATAATTTTCAGCATATAGGTCTTTTACATTTTTAGTTAGGTTAATTCTTAAGTATTTCATTTTTTTAGATGTTATTGTGAAGGGTGATATTTCCATAATTTCTCTCTCGGTGAGTTTCTTGGTTGTGTATAGGAATGCTATTGATTTTTGAGCATTGACTTTGTATCCACCTTCACTGCTGGATTTGTTTATTACTTCTAGCAGTCTTTTAATGGAGTTTTTGGGTCTTCTATACAGAGTATCATGTCATCTGCAAATAGTGATAATTTAACTTCTTCCTTTCCTATCTTTATTCCTTTTATTTCTCTCTCTTGTCTGATTGCTCTGGCTAGTGTTTCCAAATCTATATTCCAAAAGAGTGGTGATAGTGGACATCCTTGTCTTCTTCCTGATTTTAAAGTGAAAGCTTTCAGTTTTTGTTTATTTAGCATAAGATTGGCTGTTGGTTTGTCATAGATGGCCTTTATAAGGTTGAGTTAGACACCATGTATTCCAAGTTTCTGAAGGGTTTTTATCATGAACATGTATTGGACTTTATTGAAAGCTTTTTCTGCATCTATTGAGATGACCATGTGGTTTTTGTTTTTGGCTCTGTTGATGTGGTGTATTACATTTATTGATTTGCATATATTAAGCCATACCTGCATTCCTGAATGAATCCCACTTGGTCATGATGTATAATCTTTTTGATGATTTGCTCCATTATATTTGCTAGAATTTTACTGAGAATCTTTGTGTCTATGTTCATTAGTGAGATTGGCCTATAGTTCTCCTTTTTGGTTGGATCTCTCTCTGGTTTTGGTATCACAGAAATACTTGCCTCCAGGAATGATTTAGGGAGGATTGCTTTCTTTTTAATTTCATTGAAGTGTTTAAGGAGTATTGGCATCAAGTCTTCTCTAAATTACTTATAGAATTCAGGTGTGAATCCATCAGGACCTGGGCTTTTCTTTGTTGGTAAGTTTTTTATTATGTTTTCAATTTCAATAGTTGATATTGGATTATTCAAAATTGCTATATCTTCTTTGTTGAGCTTTGATAGTTCATGTGTTTCTAGAAATCTGTCTTTTTCCTTTGTGTTTTCCTCTCTCTGTGAGTAGAGATTTTCAAAGTAGGTATTCATGACTTTTTGAATTTCCATGAGATCTGTAGTAATTTCCCTTTTGTCAGTCCTTATTGCAGTAATTTTGTTTTTGTCTTTCTTTTTCTTTATAAGGTTAGCTAGAGGATTGTCAATTTTCTTTATTTTATTTTATTTTATTTTATTTTATTTTGGTACTGGGAATCGAACTCATGACTGCGTGCTTGCAAAGCAGGCATTTATGCCACTGAGGTAAATCCCCAGTCCTTGTTTATTCTCTCAAAAAACCCAGCTTTTTAATTCATTAATTCTTTGTACTATTTTTTAGTTTCAATTACATTGATTTCTGCTTTAATCTTTACAATTTCCTCTCTTCTATGAGCTTTAGATTTAACTTGCTCTTCTTTTTCTAGAAGCTTGAGATGCAGCATTAGATTGTTTATTTGTGCTTGTTCTGTTTTCTTGATAGGACAATTTATTACTATATATTTCCCTCTAAGACTGCTTTCGGGCCAGGAATTTAGCTCAGTGGCTTAAGCGCCTGCCTGGTACGCGCAAGGTCGTGAGTTCGATCCCCAGTACCAAAATAAATAAATAAATAAAATAAAATAAAATAAAATTTTAAAAAAGACTGTTTTCATTGCATCCCACAGATTACAGTATGTTGTGTCTGCATTTTCAATGAATTGTAGGTACTGCTTTATTTCTTCTTTAATTTCATCTCTAGCCCACTGGTTATTCAAAAGGTTGTTATTTAACTTCCACTTATTCACGCCAGGTTTGCAATTTCTTTTGCCATTAATTTTCAATTTCAGTGCACTATGGTCAGATAGTATGCATGGGATAATTTCAATACCTTTGCATGTACTTAAGAATGTTTTATGGGATAATATATGGTCTATTTTGGAGAATGTCCCATGAGCAGCTGAGAAGAACGTGTATTATGATCCGGTTGGGTGGAACACTCTGTAAACATCAACTAAGACCAATTGCTCACAGGTATGATTCAGTTCTATCATTTCTTTGATGATTTTTTGTCTAGTTGATCTATGTCTTTGTGACAGTGGGCTGTTAAGATCACCTGTAATAATTGTGTTCTTGTGTGTTTTGTTTTTCATGTCCTTTAGTATCTGCCTTATACAGTGGGTGCTCCTGTGTTTGGTGCATATATATTTATAATTGTGAGTTCTTCTTGAATTTTTCCACTTATGAGTATGTAGTAACCTTCTTTGTCTCTTTTAATTGTTTTAGGTTTGTAGTTCACATTGTCTGCAAATAGGATAGTTACCCCTGCTTTTTTTCTGGGTTCCTGTTGCATGGAATACTCTTTTCCATCCTTTGATTTTAATCTATGAGTTTCTTTTTGAGTCAGATGTGTTTCTTGTATGCAGCATATTGTGAGAGCCTGTTTCTTGATCCATTCTGTCAACCTGTTTCTTTTGATATGTGAATTGAGCCCATCTACATTTATACATATCACTGATATGTACTGGCTTGACTTTGCCATGTTGTGTTACTGTTGTGAGTTTCCTGCTTTTCTCTCTTGTTTATTTTCTTGTCCAGCCTGATGATTTCTTTCTGTTGTTTTTCTGGAGATTGTGGTCATTTTTATCTATACCTAGAAAGTTCTTCAGCACTCCTTCTAAGGTTGCTTTGGTGGATATGAATTTATTTCATTGTTCTTTGTCATGGAAGTATCTTGTTTCTCCATTAAATTTGAAAGACAGTTTTGCTGGGTACGTCAGTCTGGGTTCAAAGTTGTTTTCTTTTAGGGCTTTATATACTTCACTGCAAGTTTGTCTTAACCTGAAGGTTTGTGCTGAGAAGTCTGCTGTGTTTCTAATAGGCTTTCCTTGGTAGGTGAGTTGTGTCTTTTCTCTAACAGCTTTTAGTATTCTGTTTTTATGCTGTATGTCTGTGATCTTAATTATTATATGTCTGGGTGTAGGTTTATGTTGGTTATGACTGTGTGGTGTTCTAAATGCCTCACTAATGTGTATATCTGATTTTCCCCCCATTTGGTAAATTTTCTGCCATTATTTCTGTGAACAGCTTAGCTATATCCTTTGCATTGTCTCCTGCCTCCTCACTAATGCCTATTACTCTAACATTGTTTCTCTTGGCATCATCTTGTAGCTGTTGGATTGTCATTTCATGCTGCTTTGCTTTTTTTTTTATAAGTTCTACCCTTTCAAGATTGCTATCTGCAATCCTGTCCTCAAGACTGAGATTCTATCCTCAGCTTCATTTGAACGGCTTTGCAGGGTTTCAATACAATTTTTTGCTTCTTGCATATCTGTTTCAATTTGTTTCATAGATTCTGCTTGTTTTCTGCATTGTTCATTCAAAATTTCAATGAATTTCTCATGCTCTTGTAGTTTCTTATCTATTTCTTGTCTAGCTATGTTGGACAGCTCATTTACTAAGGTTGGTACTTTTGTCTTTACATATGACATTATTTCTAATTTGTTTCCTGTATAGCCTCATGGATTTGCTTCTTTCCTTCATTTGCTATCTTTTCAGAGATTTCTGGTTTATGAATTTTAGGGTCCTCTATTTCGTTATCCCCTCACTTGCCCCTTGTGGACTACATGTTTGGGATTGCATTTTGCCTTTTCATTTAGTCATTTTCACCTTTTGGGTAAATTTCTGGCCTTTCTATTCCAACAGTCACAAGTTTCTGTAGTGTGTGTTTTAGGGTTCGACTGTGTGGTTGATGTTTGTCAAATTGCTGTGTACTACCATGAAGAGGAGATCTAGTCTCCTAAATTCCTCCTTCTGTGCCTGTTGGGTGAGTCCTATATTCTTTCTGGGCTAACTAGCCCCGAAGTATTCATGTAGGGTAGCTTCTAGTTCCTGCTGTTGTTATATCTTCAGGTTGTGGCAGATCACCAGGTCTCCCATGGCTGTAGTGTTTTTGTCAGCTGAGGCCCTACTGTGTCACTGGGGGTCTCATAAGTTCTTTTAATTTCCTCTAAATTGGGATGGGGCAATATTGGCACACTCCTCAACTTGTCTGATGTTCTCTATGGGGAGAGGGTTACCTACTCTCTTGCCAGGTTAGCCAAGGTCTTACACTTGGAGGGAGTTTCACCTCTGCTCCTATTTACCCGCTGCAAACCTCTATGTTTGGGGGCAAACTCACCACACTGGCTGAAGCCTGATGAAGTCTTCTGTTTGGGTGAGGGGTTCCTGAGCCTCTCATGAGCCAGCATGGTAGTCCACTGCAGCCCAATGTTCCCGGTGGAAGGGCAGGTCCAGCAGATGTGGTCCCAAGCAGCTCAGGCCTGTGGCAGACTTCCTAGATGTT
>PVJX010019414.1:0-34856 GCA_004027295.1 Dolichotis patagonum | reverse complement strand
AAAGCCCTGGAATTCTTTCACTATATGCATGGCTTTATACTATTGTGTTATGTTTGATATTATTGTAATTGAAACTATGCTCAACTATAGCAGAGTAAGAGATATGGTGTTAGATACTGTTGATGTCCAGTTGACTTAATGTAAAGTACTGTGTTGCCTATGTTGTCCTCTTCTGATCTGCTCTGTACTGTCCCCTTTTTATTCTCTTTTAAATTAAAAAAAAGAATCTCTAAATAAAAAAAGTAATAAAATCAAATAAAACAACAGATTAGGACCAATCAAAACAAAAGAATAAAAGCATTATATGACTTCAAATAATAAGAAAATAAGACTTCTAGACAACAGGGAATAAATTCAAGAGAATAAGAGACACACAGTATGCAAGAGGGTCACTGGGGATAATGGTGAGAGGTACCATTTCCATTTCCTCTCCTTGATCCCTGGACCCAAACTAATGACTGTGGGAGAAATAATCCCATTTATTGGATGATGATTCAGAACAAACACAGCCTTCTGGAAAAACTTGACCTAGCACTGAAAGGTATTACTACCCAGCTTGCTCTGTAACTGTACCTTCAAAATGCTTTGTATTAGTACCATCTACAATTTGAAGGAGGTGAGATTTATTTTGCTCACATTTTCCAGTGAGATTAGTCAATGTTTTGCTGGCAGCACAGCAGAAAGGGCATCGTAGGAGGACTTGCTAGAGAACCATTAATACCCCAGCAACAAGGGAGCAGAGAGAGAAGTGGATCCAGGTAGTATAATGAAATTTTCCAGGGTCACATACATAATGGCTTGATCCTTCCAACCAGGTCCTCCTTCCAAACCCATGATGAGACTGGATTGAGATCCATGCCATAATATTTCACTTCTGACTGCTCAAAGTTGAATACCATTCCATTATATAAAATTTAGTTTTCCCATCTATGTGAGTCTCCAAAGTCTTACAAATACTGGCATTACTGAAAAATTCCAAGTTTAAAATTTCCTTCAATCCTGAAGGCAAACTCTGAAAATTAATAAAATGTTAAATATTTGTAATTCACAATGACAAAGTATATACATTTCCATTCCTAAAGGAGGAAATAGGTGGAGAGTAGAGAACAGAATCAAATAAAGACCGAACCTTAGAATGGCAGGCTTTAAATTCCGAATCTTTATGTCCATCTTCAGGAGCAGATTGTGTCAAAATGTGAGCTCCAAAAGGTGTGTGTATCCCTGCACCAATGGGCTTGCTTTTGCAACCAAGGTGAGCTCTCTCTTGGACTTGCAAGACTCCCTGACTGCAGTCTTTCTCAAAGGCGATTCGTATTTGGGTACTTTAATTCCTGGGTCTCCACTGATCATTTGGCTTCACTTCAAGTTGGCTTCGTTGATTCACGCATTGCTTTCTTGGTCACATAGTTTTCCAGGCCATCTTTAAAATCTGAATGGAAGCAACTCGACCATCTAACTGTAGCGTTCTGCATGCCTATAAAAGAAACACCAAGTGGATTTTATTAAAATCTACAACCATTTGCATGGGCCACATGTTGAGTGGCCTTTAAATAGTTGAGTTTCTGCACACAGTGAAATGAACCCAGTGGATCCAATTTCCTAAGTGGTCCTTTTAAAACTTGGCTTAGGGTCTCTCCTCTTTAATAAAATAGTTACTCTTATGCACCTTTGAGGTTGTGATGACAGTGTTCTTACTCATTCCTATGATGTCTTCAAGTGATATATTTTAATGTTCTGACACAAGTCCTTGACAGTTTTAATGTTAATCTATTCAGTAATCATGCTCTTCACAACCCTAACCTTCCTTTCAAGGAGGGTTAGGCACCTCCTTTCAAAACAACGTGTAACTTTTTCAAATCATTCAACACCCCAATTTGTTCTCCTGATTTTTACTGTCATGTGACTTAAAGCAGTTGGTGATACCATGCCACAGCCCAAAAACTGACAACGGAAATGTCTTCCAACCAAATAAAATAGCTTACGAGCTTTAAATCCAGCCTCATACAACGTATTAAGACATGACTCAAATATAAACAAGTTCTTGGCTGCATATGTCCTTTAGTCTAATTGCCAATAGAGTCTTCATTCCTTTCTGAAACTTCTTGAGTTTAGACTTTACTGTCCACATTCCTATTAGGATTCTGGTGTTCTCAACTCTGAGCAGAAAGCTTCACTGATCTTTGCTCCAGAATTTTCAGGCTTTTCTGACATCTGCAAACCTTTCTAAACTTTCCCCACAAACTAGTTCTAAAAACTTCTGAACCACTTGGTCATTATAGTTGTAGCAGCAATGTACTTCTAATATGAAAATCATTATTAGTCACTGTCCTATGGCTGTGACCCAGTACTTGACACTAGCACCTTAAAGGAAGAGAGGTTTAATGGCTCACAGTTTCCAGTGGGCCCAGTCCATGGATAACTTCTGTCAAAGAAGAAAAGCACCGATGAAAGGATTTTGGAAGAAAACTGCTCATTCCATGTCATGCAAGAAGCACAACACAAGAGGAGTCACAAATAGAGAACACCCTTCTGTTTTGTCCCACAGTGATTTGGCACAGCTAACCAGGATTTGTCTCTGAACACATGAGAGTTTGGAGGGATTCTGGATCTAAACTTTAACAATATCATTGTCCATATGAATATATATATATATATGTATATATATATATATATAACTTCTGAACAAATATTTTAGACTCTTTTAAGACATAAATGCAATCATTATGTACTGAAAACATGGACCATTGAAAGCATAAAAATGAAATAAAGTTGGAAAACAAGTTAATTGTGTGATATTTTGTTCAAACTATTAAATCACTGGTGATATATACATCTTTAGTGCAATTATATGTCTTTTCTATTACCATAAATATAATTCATATTTGTCTAATAAATTAGTTCTGAAATTTGTACCAGGTCTTACTATATGGAAGTCACGGTTTGAGCAATCTGTGTTCCTTTATGGAGAGTCTAAGAGAAAATATAATTTTTCGCTCATTGAAATTGCTGACACAGCTAATTCCATGGGGCTGTGGGTTCCTCTTCCCTTGCTGGCTCTTAGACTCCAGCCCCATTCTTAAACAGAGGGCATGCTCTGTTTACTTTGAGAACCACCAGTAGTAGGCCAGTGTCTCACACAGGAATGTGTTCTGTCTCCTTCCTCATCTTCATGATATTTTCTCTTTTCCTTCTTTTCCATTTTAAAAGTTCCATGTGGTTACCCTTGGTTGAGTAGATTTTCAGGATAAACATTCATCTGAAGGTTCAGAATTTCAGACGTATAAAGTCTCATTTTGTCATTTAATAGTATATATTCACACATTTTCTAATATTAGGATATGGTTTTCTTTGGAATTATTCTGTCATGGCTGTATACACAATGACACATAAGCCATTACATATCCATGTAACTTTTTTGAGGAGATCTGGAGACAAATTAGGATTACAGGAAAATATAGGAGAGATTTTAGAGGTGTATAGCTGCATTTTGTAATGAAATAGGATTATTAAGAATTAAAAGTATATTTTGAAAAAGAACTACATACTAAGCAATTGACTTGCCATTCTTTGGTTATACATGTATATATCTTTATACATATGTAAAAATAGTCATAAATGTATACTTGTCTCTTTATATCATTTATATTTGAATTTATTGAAAAACATAAAAGCACATAAATCTGTGTATATGAACTTGAAATTGACATGGGTCTAGTTGTTTGTTATGTATCTTTATATTGGAAAAGTTAGTTTCAAATTCTATGTAATGATGTGTTTTCTAAGATTATTAAAAATATAATGGACAAAAATGTATTTAAATAACTGAAATTTTAACATTTTGAAGGCATAGAAATATATCATGCGTGTATATTTGTTTATGCATTTGCATATATTAATATACATATATATTCATATATATATATTCTTCACAATAAGTGATTTTGGTAAGCAATAAAGTAAAATTATCCAAATGTACAAAAAACATTCTATTTATTCAATCATTGCTCCTTACAAGTTCCTCAAGGAGTTTTACATATCAGGAAAATAAAAAGTAAGAAGAAAGAAACATTTTATAGTTACATATCTTACAATAACCTGAAGTGTAGGAATATCTGGTACTTAAACTAAATCAGATGCTTTTCTAAATTTCTTAATCTCTGAAGCAATAAAAACTATGTGACTTCTGAATCTAACAATCCATATTGCAGTCTCATGTTTAACTTAGAATAAGAAAAATTGTCCACACATAATATCTAAGGAATAACTTTAAGTAGAGCTAATCAATGTACCATTACTTACTTTTTATGCATCAGAAACAGGTAAAATAGATTGTCATTAATCATATTTGTTTCAATGCATGCACTAAGGTAACTATACTATTGGAACTATTAATAATAACTAACAAGGAAAATCTACTCATTTTACATGCAGCAGTAAATTTCATAGATTAATATAATAATTGTAGCTAATGAAATAAAATAGATACAATTGTATGTCAGCTACTGCAGCTTTTTTTTGTAAAATATAGAGCTCATACAAAACAGTCCTAAATTAATCCAGAGCAGTACCATTACAGATGTAATACCTCAGTGAATGTTTTAAGTTAAACCCTGATGCATGATCTGATTTTTAGATATCAGTTTTTTCATCTTTTCCTAATAAAATTTGACCCTAATATAATATTGATAGTAACCTTCTATGTTAATATTTTAATATATATTGTGACACTGACTCTGTGTCAAATGTGGAATAATGAATCAGGGTACATTGTAAATCATGACAAAAAGAGTTGCACATTTGCCAATAACATTAAAAAGAATTCAGTTGTGACATTTTTATGAGGAAATGCTTCATGGTCTAATATTCTTATATATTCTTTTAACCATATTCTAGTATAGAGCACCATAAGTAGACAACATCTAGTGCTGTGTTTTCAAATATATGTGATTCACTCAAAATTTTTATCAGAATTCCCTTATAACCATCTGCTCTTTGAACCTTGCAGTAGAAGTTAATTATGAATAATAAAAAGTATACACAGGAAAATTTATTTCAGAAAAAAATTCTCGATTCTGTATCATAAAAAAGTCACACAAGAAAAAACTTATTTGTCATTCTAGAAAATACTGCGAACTTAACACGCCACATTTCAAGTAGCAATGAAAGAGTGCTTGCTTTATGTATTATATTATGGATATTTCAATGTCATTTTTGTTAACATTAATATGATATCTCTGTTTAGTCAGTGAATTCTCTAACAATATGGTTTACTGTTGATTTATATTTTTATTCCTAACATATGCACTTTCTAGCTTACAGCAGATATGCAATAAATATTTCATTGTAAATTTTATAACAGAGATATTGTTTTTCATATGTACCTCTTAAACCCTAATTAACAAATTAGCATACTTACTTACAAAAAAACTTGTGTTTATTGAAAGTTTACATTGTGCAACAGTTTATGGCACTAGGAATATGCAGAATTTATACCTTGGAGTCAAAGTAGAAAAACAGTTCAGGTACAATGAGCAGAGAACCACGGCCAGGGATAGTGAAGACATATACTGTAACACATATATGACATATTTCAGGCAACACAAAGGCACAGAAGTAGATTTTCAAGAGAATATCATAGGAAAAGTATTTTTAATAAAGTGAATACATCATCAAATCTGTGCATCAGGAAACTTAATCCAGCATTGAAGTATAAAATGTATATTAGAGATAAAGAATAGAAGCAGAGATTCATAGATAACAACTCTACCTATTTTGAAACCTGGGGGCACTAAAACCTTAACAACACTAGTGGAAAATGAAGAGGAAAGTGGAGAAAATTACAAAAATTATATCAATAAATTTTACATATAAAATTTATTTATAAGGGGAAATGTGGGGAGATAGAACCAACCATTAGTTAAGAATAAGTCTTCAGAGAAATTATATTTAGAATTTTATTTAATCAAAAGAAATGATTCATGAATTGGATGGCAAACTGGACAAAAGAATGGGTCCCAAATTCTTCAGCTCATCACAGGTGCAGGATACATTTATAATCAGAGAAAATTCTATGAATGTATGTCAAACAGGAAGTGACTGCCAAAACAATCTGACTGACTGTAGTAGGCATTGCTTTGTATGGTCCTCTTTCAGCAGTTTTCGGCATCGATTGCTGAGAGATTTCTCCTTTATCATTGGTCAAGATTAAGTTTCTTGTTACACAAGATATTGTCAAGTCATTTTCCAGCCTTTCACACATCACGTCAGGTTGCAGTTCAGTGTGTATGAAGAACTCTTTGCACCACGCTTACAGAGACAGGTCTAGATCAAACTCAAATTCAGTACATTCTACATTTATATCATCATATAGATATTAAATTGAACTTTTAATATTTTTCACCACTTTGGGTATGTAACATATGACAACATTTTTCTTCAGCCACAAGGCAAATAGCAAATCAAGTAGAAAGAGAACAACAACAAAAAAAAACCCAAAAAGATAGTTGCCTTAGTTTATATATTTTTTTTTCTGCAGTTTTTTCCTGGCTGCTTGCTAGTAGAACATACTCTACCAGGCATGAAACTTAAGCACTTACATGGCTAAATAATAAAATAAAGCATTTCCTCTTTACCTGGGCTACATTTATATGATTTGACCACTGGAAGGTTTTCCTGTGCATGTCACCAATTCTAACTCTTATTAAGAAGTTACATTTCATTTCCTAAAACTATAAATTTTAATCACTTCTGATAAGATATATTGGACTGCAGAAGGATCAGGGACTATTTATAGAAAGGATTTATATCCTATAACTTACGCGTGCAGTAATTATATGTAGTAACGTAGGCTGAATAATAATTGCAGCCAAATTTCTTTCTCTGTGCTTAGTTTGTCATCATATTCATACTATTGTTTCTAGTGATTCCTGCCCTTCTTCATTCTTTCTTCTTATGGGATAAGTAATGTGTATTATATTTATGAATTAACTGAAATAAGATGAAGCTAGATGTTTGTTTTATGGTTTCATATGCATTTACAGAATTCAGCACACTCTTGTCAGAGAAATACCATGCTTCACTTTTTAGCATTCTGGATGCAGAATTCTTCACTTTACATCTTACAGTTAGGAAAATGAAATATTTCCACTGTTAAACTATAAACTGAGCTGCAATAAAATTTTAATGAGTCTGAGCAAATAATGATTCATGAATTGTGCAAAACCAAACCTCAAATTCAAGAAGTATGAGAAGACTTCTAAAGGTAAATGCAAATGTAGGACAAAAACTTTTTAAGATAAAAAAAGAAAACAGCTTCTTTGTTCATAGTTATATGGCTACCCGGTAGGAAATTATCTGCTTATTCACACAGCTAGCAACTTTGGATTGGATAAACTAAATTCTATTTTTATTTTTCTTTAATATATATGGTTAAGTGGAAAAAACTCCAAATTGTTTCACTACTGTTTTCAAATCAAACTGGGTTAACGTCGCTCCCAGGGCTAACTGAATTTTTGTGCTTAGCCATTTTTCAGGACTAATTTCCATTTTATTTTACCTTTTTGTGTACTAAAGATTCAAGTATTTCAAATTAGATCTATGAAGATAACAGTGTCAGGCTTATAAGAAAAAAGTTCAAAAACTGCATTTCATCTTAGTTCCAAATCGTCATCATAGGTTCGTCTACCTGCCTCCTAAAGCACAAATCTAACTATCCTTGAAATAAGTCCATTCTTATGGATTGGAAACTGGTGGTAAGCTTAACACCAGTGGAATTAAATCACCATGGCACTGAGCATAGATGTTTCACCTGAGGAAAATTGCCAGCATAAATAGAGACGCAGAAAAGGAGAAAAAGACATTGAGGCATTGAGGCATTGTGGGTTCTCCTATGCATTGCTATTTGAGCCATTGGTTCTCCTGGAGAAGCTCTGGTCTTTATATCGAGCATTGCTTCCTGACTCTGGAGGGGAAGACGTGTGCTGCTTAATCTCCCGGATGAACTCCTCACACTGGCTTCCTGGCATGTGCTTGGCTTTGCTTGTCGTCTGAGGAGCTTGGGACCTCCGTGTCACTGAGGATGGTTGTGGTACTTTTCAGGACAGCCCTGGTCTTGGTTGTGAGTGTGACTTCTTGGCTCCAGTTTAGAACCTTCAAACTATCAGCACAGCTCCTTCACCCCGCTGGCACAGACTTTCTAGCGTCCACCACTGACCTTTGGGCCTTCCCAGCACGGATCTGTAAAAGAGACTGGCGTGAGTCCTTCTTACGGGCTCTAGACCTCCAGCTGGGCTCATGGGAGGCAATGTCATGAGCTCTGGGTCTTCATCTGGACTCATGTGGGACATTGCTGTGGGATTCAGGCCCTTGGCTATATATTCTATGTCTTTAGTGTTGTACAGGGTAGATTTCCTACACTTTCTTCTGTTAACTCTGGGTGACCATCGTAAAACAATATTATAAATTTCATGTCTTGAATTTAATTGTTTTCCTCAAAACCCCTGACTACAACACTCATAGATTGAGAGAGAAGAAGAAATGAAGCCAGCAAGAAGTAACAGGAGAAGATAAAGGAAATGAGGAGTCACCCTTTTCCATTTTAGCTTCATACAAGATGCTTTAAATGTCACCCAGTGCTTAAGTGACTATGGCCATGCCCTGAAGAAAAGAACATATTGGTCTGTACCACCTCAGTATTCACAAATGAGCTTGATCTTTAACAAGAGAATTCTGCCATCATATTCATCCTCAGCACACACCACAAAATAAATGATTGAAATTGAGCACCTTGTTTTTGGACCCAAATGTTTAACTGCTGACGCCCTCTATGCACCCAGAAAATTCAGTTAATATTAATTAAGTTAAAGGCTATTTATGAACATTAAAATAACTGAGCCCACTAGCAGGAACCTTAGATCTAAATGAAGAATCAGATTGAACATATCTCCCAAGTAAGGATAAAAATGTTCATATATAGGTGTCTGTGTATCTAGGTATATTTGTGTCTAAAGACAGGTGTGCAGCAGGACAATTGAATTTGCTGGGGCTGGTGGAGATGTAGGTCTTACTCACATGCAAGGAAATAGGTGTGCAAGGAAGTTACACATTACATCACAACTGTGTGAAATGTGGCCAAGGTCCCTGAAGGTACTTCTGGGAAAGCAGAAATCTTGTTAGCATGGCCTTTCCCCGGAGGACCTTCACTGTGAAAAGGCAAGAAGCCCCCATGAGCTCCACGCAGAAGCAACAGAGGTTACTCTGGTGCTGACATCTGCACGCTGTCTTACAGGCCCACACGCAGGCCTTCCCGTCCTCTAAGAATCTAGGTCTCAAAGCTTGAGGTCTAAAACACAGAGGCAGTCACTAGTAAGTGTGGCAAACTTATATAGTTCTATGCTTGAGAATATTTTTTGCATTCATATTGAAATAATTTTAGCATTTACTTTTATAAATAATTGCTAACCACCAAACCTCTTGACTTCTAGGCATATTTAAAATTCCTTAACTTTTAAAATAAATCATGCTTGTGATATATATGAATATACAGATGAATATTTGTTTCATGCAACTGTGAATTTTTATTTGCTAAATAAAAAGATTTTAATGCTTTAAATTAAATATCTAAATGGAAAAAAATGCTTTAAAGCCTGCATTGTTTAAGAAATGAAGTTAAGTTGATGAAGGCCCATGATCGCCAGCCAGAAGAATTAAAATTTCCTTTGTATTGATTCTCATGGGGTAAGGAATGCAAGATCTTTCAGGGAATCTGGTCCAGGTTTCCATCTCACCTTGAATCCTCTAACAACCTGCCTGACTGCCTGTCGAGGCTATGTCTGAACACTTTCAGTGATGCAGAAAATATTATGGCCTGAGGGTTTTGCTTCCCCCAAGGGAGTTTGAGTATGTTTGGACAGCTGTGAGCAGTAGAAAATTCTTCTTTACGTCTAGCTAAAATTATGCTCCCTGGAGTTCCCAAATTTTTTATTGCAGGTTTAAACTCAGGGCCATAAGGAACAAATCAAAGGCCTCTTGCACATGAAAGCTTTTGGTCTCTTTAAAAAGAGCTCTCAATTTCCCTTTGAATCTTCTCATCTACAGATTCAATATCCACAATTTCTTTAAGGAGGCTTCATTCATCATGCTGTCAGTTACTTTCCCAATTCTGGACTCCTTAGTTTGGAATGTCTTCCACTGTGTTAATGTCTGCCACTTATAGCCAAATGTAAATTCCTCCAAATGATAGGCAGAGTATTCACTTTTATGCTTCTATCATTCTTCTTTTCCCTATATCTATCAATGGAGCATGGCAAAAAAGACTTTTCCTGGCAGTGCGACTTGCTGTAACCTAGGTTACTAAAGTGACTCACCGTGGGGGTTGAGTTTGGTGTCACAAGCCAATACTGTTTTTCTTCCTCTGCATTTCTGCATTTACTGTTAAATGTTTATTTCTTTTCTTTTTCTAAGTGAGGTGCCTCACACAGACTCCATTTAATCTTCATTTCATGAGCTTCAGTTCACTTCTATTGCTTGTCAAAATAATGTCATGTCCTGATTATCTGCTACTTCTCCACATTCCAAATCATATGAGATTCTGAATTATTAGGTTTTATAATACATCATTCCAATCTCAATTTTCAATATCTTAATTTATCCAAAAACCAATTGTAACTTGCATTTATTACTCACTATTTTTTTTAACATCCCTCCCCCATATTCCCACAGCACATGGCCAATAACATGTGCTTTGGAGAGAAGCTTCCTGTCACTGCATGTTTAAACTTCTGTCATGAGTCTAGCAAAGTGGTCAGGACCCAAGCGGGTCCACAAAATGAACAAATGTTGTTATTTGCACACTATGCAGCAGTAGATGAACTGCTATGAAAATACTGAACATAAGAAATTGCCCACATTCAGGTTTTGTATTATACCTTAATTATACTGTTACCTTTAAGCAAAGCATAAAAGGAAAGGATAACTTAAGTGAACTGAATTGCCAATATGTGCAATTATTCTAGAAAGAAATAGTTGGCATTGAATATGGTTAGTGATATACAAAATAATCCTCTTATTTTTGTCTCTCTAAAAGATTCAGTATATAAAGATTCACATCTTCTTATGTGACCAATTTAGACATAAAATCTATTGAAAATGTTTTTGTATGCTGTCCAAAATGTACTTTATGAGCCAGAAATTCATGGAAAATTGTGCTTATTTTAGTGTTTTGGCATCATTCTACTAGGTCATTTGTAAACCAGAAAATAAAAAGGTTGGAGGAAACAATTTGTCTGAAAGATCTGTATTGAATAGAGTTTGAAGAAAAATCATGATACATGTAAAGACTCACCATTTTTAAACTTAATGCTTAATTTTCTAAATTCCCAACTATGTGTGCACGTAAAGAGTTATAACAGACAAACTATATTAAACTAATATTATGATGCATCATATTCTCGCTAATGAGGCATCTTAAAAAGAATCGTTAAGAATAAGCTTGTAAGTTGACAATGCTTTTGAATACTAATAAACATCTTTGTTGCCCTGGAACTGAGAGGTAGCATTGTCTGAAAATCATGAAATCAGAGAAGCAGAATTCATTTTTCCTTGAAAATACACCTACTCAATGCTACAATAAGTAAATCTCTGATTTAACTAAGCACTGTTATCCTTTTGGATGTTAAATCAAATAATTTCCTGAACTTAATGCTATTCTCAATGTATTACATTTCCAAAGACAGTGACTTAGAACATTTATTGAACCACATTACCAAGTCCCTGTCTGTGAGTGCATTCATCAGCCTCTTTTGTGGTGAGATTTCTGGTTCTGGGACACATTTTATACTGTTCTCTGTGCTAATGGAAAGCAAGGGAATACTTGCACTAGACTTAGGCTATATATTCTTCAAAATATATTACCACACACTAGTTTCTGGTAATACAAATGCTTAGTTAAATAAGCTGTGATGTAATGAAATAATACATTGCTGGCATTGTATATTGCACATACTGTTTTTAAAACTGTAATGCATATTATTTATGAGAATTCAAGTATATGTCTACATTAATTAAAGTATCAGAGATTATAATGGCAGAGTAACTCTAATACTATCAACTCCAGATTCCTCATTTTATGAAGCACTTAAAGCTCAGAGTGACATGTTAGTTGACCATGCAACCCAGACTACATGTCCAATAGCTTGGCTCTTGTATGTATTCTAATTTGTTTGTTAACATTTTCTATAATATAAGAGAGACTGACATACTTTTATTTGAATTAAACAGGAAAATAGAATTTCCTCAAATGTGTATTGTTTTACTAGTCTTGGGCCTTTCTCTACACAATCAATTCCTTGGCCAGTTATCAATCTATTTTTGGTCAAATCCAAGTCTCTTGCCCAGTTTCAGCCTCAGGAATGAAGGGTGGTGTACTATTTTTCTTTTGTCTACTGTCACAATATTAAGCTTCATTAGTGGAGATTGCTGAAAGGCTTTGAGGAAAGAACCTTCATTCACAGTCTGAGATAATCCTTTGGAAAGGGTCCTGTACATAAAGCATCATGAGCCTCCAGGGTGTTGATGTCTTACTCCAGTATAGCGCACGTTACTTCCCAGTTCATGGTTTCTGTGGATCACAGAAGTCAATAGTCCAAGCAGCACCAACACTGCACTCCCTGTGGGTTGTTTGACACAGGAATTCTTCCCATGAAATGCCTCCTAGTGGGCAGCAATCTTGACCTCCAGAGAGCAGTAGCCTGACACATTGCACCATAGAGTGACTCAGCTCCCCTGTCGCTGACAAGGCTGTGTCCTCCTTACCAAGGTCTAACTCTCAACACTAAGAAAGAAGTGGGGAATCTCGCGTGCATGCCCTGTCTATGGTGCAGTGCTAGTGGGGGTCAGTTATAAAACCCATTCCTTATTTTTGCAATAACTTTTGCTTACCACTGACTCCCCCATCAAACCAATTTCTTCTTATAGCTAACAATTCCTTGTATTAATTTCTGTTCTATTTTCTGGAGTTTTTGATATTGTTGTTGTGGTGGTTTTTTTTCTACCTTCCGATTATTCTCTGACTGATATAGTAGTCTTCTTTTCTTGAACTTTCCCTCTACCTGTACTTTCCAATGAAATTTGTATTTGTCTCCTTGAATTCAGCTCAAATTTTACATTCACAATGTAGCATTTTGACACACATTGTGAGATGCAAGTAGCCTTTCTTATTAGTTAACCTCAATCTAAAATAGGAAATATCAGAATGATTTCATTTATTTTATTTTGTGGTGCATTGCACCAAATACATTTATGGTTTTATATATTTCTTTACTGTTTGATTAGCAAATATCTCTGTAGTCTTCTCAAAGTACTATGAGATGAAAAACAATATCTGTATCACATATTTTTACCAATATACCCTTGAACTATACCACAAGGTTGATACACAGAAACACTGTGAATGTTATCTAAACCATAAATTAATGGCTCCACTGTACTTCTAGGCTGAATGAATAAACTTTAGTAAATTATTAGAAGTATGAGTAAAATTCTATCTCCCTGTGGCAAAAAAAAAACACTGGAGGATTGACGACTAAGAATTACAAAAAGAATAAAATTAAATGTCACTTATGCTAATTAAAAAAATAAAGTGCCTGCATAGAATTACCAGTCACACAGTGACTTGCTTCCATAAACGATTCTTTTCTCTCTACAAATTTCACATCATCTCTCAATTCCAAAAACTAGTCAAAATAAAAGACTTTTTAAAAAATGGTTTTAAATCTAGGTTTTATCACAGTATTGGATATAGTGAGGCAAACAGCTCAGAAGATGACAACCACTGAAAAGAATATTTAGTACAGTTGTCAGAGAGGAAGGGAACACAATGCGAAGCACCAGGTTTTGGCTAGAGACGGGGGAGTGGGAGAAAGAGGTGGACAAGAATCCTTAACGGGGTTTCTCTGGTGAAAGAATGGGAAAGGTTGTGGACAGAAGTTTAGGAATAACTAGGTTGAATAAGGTCAGTGGGCTCTGATTTCAGGCTCTGTCTCAATTTATCTGGTAAATGGTGTCGAGTGACTAGAGAAAGTGAATATTGATTTAGAGAATAAAGGCAATTGACTAGTAGGGAAAAGATGAAGGGTCTAACCTGGGTAACTGGTAAATGGGAGTCCTGTTGCCCAGTAAATCCTTTATTATAGGAACTGACTGATCCTGGGAGTGACAATCTACCCTGATATAAGGCCCCAGGCATGAAACAAGAGTAAAATGAAAATGGATGCCTAATACAAAAGGACACACACACATACACACACATACACACACAACCGGAAGCATGATTTCCACCAGAAAGATGACATTTTTGAAAGCCCAAGGAGACTTTTTCCAAGTAGGAAGAGATCATCACAGCTAGACTATGCTTAGAATCAGATATAACAAAAACTTGAAAGAGTCCCTCTAAATTTAGAACCAGGAAGGTGGCTTTCACCTGAGAAGATCAATATCAGAGCAAATTTACAAAGTTTAATTTCTAAGAAGTGACAAATGAGTGAACATGCACTCTTTAACCTCGACCTTCCTGCTGGGGATGGGAAATGAGTGACTATGAACCTGAGGGTTGGCTTTGTCTAGCAAAGGATTTTCAACTGGCTCCTCCTATTGCCTACCAATTTGCTTACTCAAATAAAAGGATTAGGAATGCAAAAAGCTTAAGTACCTGTAATCTCAGACTCAGGAAGCTAAGGCAGAATGATCATCAGGAGCTCAAGACCTGCCGGGAATGCATAGTAAGCTCAAGACTAGCTTCGACTAACACTGCCTCAGGAAAAAAATAAGCTAAAGAAAGTATTTATTGAGTATGATATATTAAACATACAAAGCAGAGAGCAAATAATTTTCCTGAAAATGTATGTAGGATGCAAAGAATGCAGAGCGCATGTACAAAAGATAAATTTCTGAAGCTCAGGGGAAAATGATGATTTCTAGCAGGAAATAAAACTGATCAAATGAAAGCCCATATAAAAGGCTTAGTTTATGTATAAGAGGCTGAGGGAATTATCTCCTGATGAATTATTCTTTCTTTTCCCCTGATATATAGATGAGCTCACTTGATAAGAATAAGGTTGGGGAAAGAAGGATAAATTTAAGGAGACTTCAGAAAGTTGAAAATAATTGTATGGAGATTGGAAGAGACAACCAATTTGAGAAATAAGACCTAAAAAGGCTGGAGAGATTATCTAAAATGTGGAGGAGATATTTTTAGAATTGTATTGCCAGCTTTTCTGCCTCTTAAGTGATAAAAATAAGTGTAGTGGAAACATATGGTACCAAGGAAGTGGCATATGAGAGTTCCTTAAGATAAGGTTTTAGAAAAAATGAGACAGTTCCTCAGGAATGGGCATGAGTAATGAAGAAGAACATGGGATAGATTCTGAAAGCCTTTGCTCAGAATAAATCTTAAAATTCACCTGATATGTAACTTTGGTTATCAATGTGAGGAGTGTGCCTTGAAAGTAAACGTCATTCATCTCTCCAGATGAGTGTTTAATTATGTGAGCTGATTATCTTGGCCACTTGTACCTCTCCTGGTCAGTTGTCTTCCTGCTACATGCAGAAAAGGGAAGGGAAAAATTAATGTGGAAGCCATGTTCTCAGTAGCCATGTGGTAGCCAGTTTGATGACTGCACCGGAACAACAACAACAAAAGGCAAATAAAACAAAAGAAGGACGGTGCTATGCTTGCAAAATCCATTTAGCCTCACTCTAAAATTTAACAGGAACACAGAGTTACTACCTCTCCATTGTCACGACTGTTGCTCCATGGCTGGAAACTCAAGTTTAGAGAGCAACAGCCCCATGCTCCCAAAGGAAGGCATTGTCACAGGGTTTGCAAATAGCAGTGGGCTCTTTCACTGGTCAACTACTTTCAGAAGCCAACAACTAAAGCTTAACCCTGGCTCTATTACAAGTAGAGCTTAGGAAGTTGCTGCCAATTGAATTTAGCAAACAAATAGACAATCACATGAGTGTAGAAAGGGGAAGGACACATTCTAAAGTAGTGAATCACTGAGTCATGTGATATAGTCAGCAAGATATGTGCACAGTGAACCACTACAGTAAGTAGGGCTTATAAGTTAGTGATGAAAGAATTAGCTGCAGAGACAGATATAGCTTCTAAAGCAAGGTGACTTGGATCAAGTTATTTATTCTTAAATGTCAGGTTTTTATTTGGGTAAAATGAGCAGAATAGCATGGATTTACATAGGACAGGGTAGCAATAAGTGAAAATATTTCAAGATGTCTATTAAGGTGATTTATGCATTAACTGTTTACAAATAGAAATGGAAGCAATGAATAATTGTATTTAAGATAATAATTCATCCTTAAGTTAGAGGGCATACAGGGAAGAATATTTACTTTCCACAAATCTCATTCCTTGCTAAGGCTAAATATGAAATTTTAGACATTTCTAATCATAAAACTTTCAGAAAAATATAATTTAAAAGTTGGTGTCAGCATCACCACATTGAAAAATAAATTCCACAATGCAGGTCATTCCCTTGAGAGAGGTTTTCCATTTTGGAAGCTACATATATTAGATTTTGCTATCAGAAAATCCCCCACCTCCAAACATCTAAATTACATCAGCTATAATCTGATTTCTCTGAATTTACTTTAACAGCAACAAAAACCATGTTTCCATCTTCAGTGCTTATATCACTACCATGACAAATACCAATAGCAAAAAAGAGAATAGGCTCTTGGATTTAGCCTCACACTTATAACACATTTCGTTGGGTTCATGACCTAATGTAAAACTCATGAATGGTATTTCACCTGCAAATCCATCCATCACTTCAACAGAATACTCCTTCCAAACGAACCTACACCAGTTAATCAATGGAGAAGAAAAATACGTATGTGAAAACGTATTTTATTTGCTCAATATGAATGTTTTGTTTCAAAGTTTGTGTATTGAAAATAATACCCTGAGGTGAGGCTTTGGGGTGTTAGTTATGTCATAAGAATTGAGCCCAAAAGATGGGGTAGTGCCCAATAAGAGGCACCAGAGGGCTTCCACTCTTTCTGTCCTCTGTCAAATGAAGACACAGCAAGGTGATAGGAATCTGAAGAACAGGAATTCTCTATGCAGTAGGCTGGCTGGTACCTTGAACTTGAATTTTCCAGCCTCCAAAACTTGAAAAATATATGTGTGTTGTTTAGGCAATCTAATTTATGGATATTTGTTACCACAGATGAAATTAGTATACTTTCTAAACTTCCTTAAAAATATCTTGGGCAATATTCATATAATTATATTAGTGCTTAAGCAAAATCCAAGCAGTAATGTCCAATAAGCAAAAAATCCCCATTAATATTGGCTGTTTTCTCAGTCATGTTCAAAGAAAAATGCAAAATTTCTGAAAGTAATAATCAAAATAGACATATATGTGACTAATATTTATAGACCATCTACTCTATGGCTCAAGAACTATTCTCAACTCCAGAGAGTCAAAGTAAGTATTGTTAGTCATATTTTCTATTGAAGAAATGTATCCAGAATCATAGTGACTGTCAACGTCAGAGACAGATCCTACTTTGCCTCTAAGTCTTTAGATTTTTATGTTACCATAATACAAGGGATGGTCAAAGATATTGGTCCATCTTTAAATTTAAAGATTTGTCACAGTAAAAGGCAAACTGTGACCAAACTCAAAATACATTTCTCTGATGACTAATGATGATGAACATTTTTTCATGTATTTATTTGCCATTTGTATTTCTTCATCTGAGAACTATGTCTTCATTTCAGATGCCCATTTTTGGATTGGGTCTTTGAATTTCGAGGGTCTGATTTTTTTTTAGTTCTTTATAAGTTCTAGACAGAAGTCCTTTGTCTAAGGGACAGTCCATTAAGATTTTTCCCCAATTTGTGGGTTTTCTTTTCACTCTGCTGGAAATCACTTTCGACATGCAGAAACTCTTTAATAAGATATGGTCCCAGTTATTGATTCTGGGAAGTATTTCCCGTGTGGTTTGATTCTTGTTGATGAATTCTCTACCTACCCCTATATTTTTGAGATTTTTACCTACTTTGTCTTCCAACAGATTTAGTGTTTCTGTTTTAATATTTAGATCTTTGATCCATTTAGATTTTAGTTTGGTATATGGTGATAGGCATGGGTCTAGTTTTAGTCTTCTGCATATGGATAACTGATTTTTCCAGCACCATTTGTTAAAGAGACTGTCGTTCTTCCATGGTTTGTTTATGGTAATCATGATTTCAAATTTCATTGCTTTGAAGCCTTTCAATGTTTTCATTCATCCGTTGGAATGGTTTTATTCTGCTTTGTTTGACTTGATTATGCATGATGGTATGAACAGTTATTTTTAAGAAAACAAAACATTATGGCAGCCATTAATGATTTAATATTGTCTTGCTTTGAAGTCCTACCATGCTTCTATTCTGCTATTACCATTGGTTCTATCATGGTGTGTCTTACTGGGATTTTAATATATGTGATAGTACAAACAAATTTTTTATTGAAAATGAGATATTATAGTAGCCATCGATCATTCTCTGTTATTTGGTTTAGAAAGCCCTGTAATTCTTTCATTCTCTTGAATGGTTTTATACTATTGTGTTATGTTTGAAATTACTGTATTTGAAACTATGCTCAACTATAGCAGAGAAAGAGATATTTTGATAGCTACTGTTAATGTCTGGTTGTCTTATTGTCAAGTGCTGTCTTGCTTATGTTGTTCTGTTGTGATCTGCTTTGTTCTGCTCCCTTTTGTTTTATTCTCTTTAAAATTAAAAAAAAAAACTCAAAACACATCCCTTCGTTTGGAATATATTTAGTATATAAGTCTTACCACTTTCTGAAGCAATTCTTGAAATTCTTTCTGGTGAGTTTCTTTAAGGGTGCTGTAGTGATATCCTAAACTTATCCAAAATACTCTTTCATGCTCATTTTTCCTTTGGGGAAAAGCTAGAAGTTTAATGGGTTAGATACAGTGAACAAGGTGGATGAAGACATATACTAATCCTTTTTTACCAGATTGCCTTTTTGCTAGTTGGCACTCAGCAAGAACATTCATGAGATTTTTGATCATGCTTGGTAAGGATGCTCATCAGAGGACTTCCAGAGATGCTTCAGAAAGTTGCCAGAGCAATAGGTAGATGTGTTCTGATCCAGTCTAGTACTTTGAGAAGAATTAATGGTAATAACTTTTAATGTAGTAATTTTTTTTAGTTTAACATTCACCTAATTTTTCTCTCATGTGTTCAAAATCTTAATACTAGAAAAATTGAGAGACCTCTATTACCAAATTTCTTCGTTGTGTCAAAAGAAATGTACTTGAGGTACATGCATGAAACAAGTAATTCAGAAAGGCTTAGGACTCTTGTGTGGTTTATTCTCTCATGATATGCCTTTTATCTTTCAGAACCAAAGGCTCATTGTTGAAAGAGAAACGTGCTAACCTTAAAACTATAATGGTACCCTGCTTGTTAAACTCTTTTGTCTGTATACATTTTTCTTCATAAACAGAAGTAAAAAGTTTTGGCAATGGTTTGTTTCTGTTTGCAAACTCTGCATGGGATGACAAACACAACAGACTATCTTTTGCACACAAACTAAAATAGGGTCTTTTTTTACAAAATTGTAGAACAAATTAAATTCATGAACCCAAGTTCCACTGTAAGGGTACAAAATAGCTATGTTAAATAAGATTAGCTCGCTACTTGTGAATATATGCTAAAAATCACCTTTTGTCTTTTATTTGTTAATATCAGGTACTCTTGCTTGAAAACTAGGGAAAAATTTGAAACAAAAATATTAACTGTAATTTCTATATGGATTATAAATTTTTTTCCATTTTCATCATACATTTCATAAATATTTGATTTACTTTGCAACAGATGTAAATCATTTTGTCATAGTAAGTAATGAAAAAGTTTCTACATTGGATATTTAACTTTAATCCCTAAAATTTTCTGTGAATTATCTATTCTTATCTCTACTTTGCAAATGACAAAAGAAAAGACTCAAAAAGTTTTAATGTTTATTTCTAATTCAAAAAACTTTTAGATGGTAGAATAGAATTTTAATTAAGATTAATAACTTAGCTGCTTTCTTGTTTCTTTCATTAACCTAAAATGAATGACCCATATTCTTGTACCTTATATCTTTCATGTTTCAAATCCAAGGTTGGCCATTTGTTATAAATAGTTAGCTATAGATATACCTTTCAGACACAAGAATAATTGGTGCACCTCAAACAAAATTTGTTAATATATTTTATGTAAAGTAAATCTACTTTACATATGTTAACTTTAATCCCTAGTCTATGGAGTATCTATTCTTTGCAAATGGTAAAATAAAATATAAGTGATTACACAATTATTCCAAATACTTAGATGTTTTATGACATGAGTTATATGGTCTGCTAGGAGAAGTAGCTAGAATGCATGGCCCTCTTTTCAAGAATCTAGCATCATACTTCATCAGACTCAATATGTGAGCTATTGACCTCAGGTAGTAGCATTCAGATTACGTATAAAAGTAAGAGTTTGACATACATTTTGAGGATTAAGACCATAGAATGTTTCAAAATATTTTCTACTCCTCCAAAGACCAGGATCTCCACCTGTGACAAGGCCACACATTGTCACCTTAGAGTTTATCTCCAAAGCATCCATATCAACGCAAGCCCAGATGTCTGGCACTGAAAAATATACGTAATGTTATGGATCTTTGCTGTATTGTATGTCACCTCTTCCAAGTCTGTTATCATGCCAAATACATGTCAGTTAGACTTTACTTCTCATGAGGTTCTCATCCACCATAATGTACCAAGTAGACTTTCATAATTTTAAAATAGATCCACTATATGATTAAAGTACATTGCCTATACAGGCACATGAATTTCAAAGCCATTTCAAAGTCATGACTGGTTAACTTTTTTCTTCATTTCATAGTGAAATGAAGAAAAAAGTTATCTTTCAATAGTGATATTGATTCCTGAAATCATACTTTAATCATCTCCTTGTTCTAAAGTTGCAAAAGAGTATGCAATTTATGTATACAATTGCTTTAATTTTGGAGTTGGACCAAAAAAAAGAAAAAAAGAAAATTACAAAAATAGCTCTTAAGTGTAAATAGTCAGAGAGATAGAAAACATAATTTGGAATTCAACTAAAAATTAAACTGGAGAGTTCTGCCTTTGTGCCTGTACTTTGTGCATGGTGGCTTCAGGTCAGTGTATTGAAGACCATGCACATGTGTTTTAGAAGGTACAAAACAGAAAAGCATGAGAAAAGAATCCATTGAATAGTAAACAATAGACCTTTTTTCAAATAGATGATTTTAACACAATATTCATTTTGGTCCATTTGTTATAGGAAAATGGCTGAAATTGGGTGATACACAAAGAAAAGAAGTTTAGCTCACCGTTTAGAGGTTCAAGAACATGGTTCCAGCTTCATTTTGTACTCAACTGAGGGTCTTTTGGGATTGGGCATCACAGTGGCAGGGACGTGTGAAAGAGAGGGGAACAGTGCATGTGCATGAAGTATTCAGGGAAGGTGCCAGGCTCCCATATAACACGGTATCTTTGCCAAAACAAATCCACTACGATCTGAATTACTCTCTTGCTATAATGAGACTTGATGATCTAATTAGTTTTCATTCGGCCTCACCTCTTAAGTCCCGACACTGTCACTGTAGGGATTGAGCCCCTAGAAAATTAGAAATTTAGAGATATATTCACACTCAGATGATAGCAATGTTGTTAAGCCGACTGGGAAGCAATCTAAAAAAATATTACATTTTGTTTCGGAAGCGTGAAAATTTTAATCTAATACATTATTTTACTAGCACTCCCAGAAAAAAAATTGCGCACAAAGAAATCAGGGGAATATTTGTGCTAACTTTTGAAATGTAAAGCAAAAAGAAAACAAAGCCACAAAATAAATGCCTGCAATGACTACTCATGGAGAATTCCAGAGTTCAACCCTTAGTCCCAAACAGTTCTAGAAAAAAATACACACAGAAACCTGGAAAAATAATTGCAAGCAGTATCACAAAAAAGCTAGTTTATTTATTAAATAAAAACACTTCTGCAGCAAGAAAGACACATATCTAAAAGAATGCAGATGAAGTATAGGAGGAAGCAATTTTTGGAAATTTATGTAAAGTTTCTTAAATATTTCTAATACAATCTTTTTTTTTTTCCAATTTAACCTTTATTTGTAGGGTCACCATACATTATCCCTTGATTCGTCTTCACTTTTTCTCGGTTTGTTCAGGTAACTCTAGCTAAGCCTGTATATGTTCAAACAACCTTTCACTTTTTTTTTCTTTTTAAAAAAGCAAAACAGAAAAAAGGATAGAAATAATGCAGAATATAAAACAAACAAACATGCTGGTAAAAAATCAACACTGGTTAATATACTGCATATTTTTATCTTAGAAGCAGTATCTTAGAAGTAGTTTATCTTAGAAGTAGTTTATGCTTAGAAGATCTAGGCATAAGAAATTATCAAGCAAACAGTGACAGCACAAAGTGTTCTTTTTTATGGCCTAAAAGAGAATTAGTAATATAGTTATCTGTCTTGCACACATATACAAATATAAAGCCCTATGTGTATACTTACATACATATAATCTTTTCTTCCATTTCTCCTTTTCCATATCCCAGTTGTTCTTTCCTTTTGAGTGCCTTCTTTCCCTTTCATTATTACAATATCTACTGTACATTTTGGATCTTGTTACTCTTTCAGTTTATTATAATTATTATTTATTTTTATACTAGGGAGATAATACAATATTTACAAATGTGAGTCTGATGTATTTCACTTATAAGTATAATCTCAAATTGCCTCCATTTACCTATAAGTCTCATATAAATACCTATATTTTTTATAGCTAAGCAGTATTCCATTGTATAAAAATACCACATCTTTTTTTATCCATTCTGTTACTGATGGGCATTTGGCTTGTTTCTAAGATTTAGCTACTAAAATTGTGCTGCTACAGACATGGATGCACATTTATTGTTGTGACATGACATTTGCAATTTTTCTGAGAAAATACCCAGAAGTGGAATAGCTGGATTGAATGGGACTTATAATCCTAGTGTTTTGAGGAATCTCCATACTGATTTTCACAGTGGTTGCACCAGTCTGCACTACCACTGACAGTACAGCAGTGTTACTTTTTCCCCCACAGCCTTGCCAACATTTATTATCAGTTGATTTCTTGATGGCAACCATTCTTTCTGGAGTGAGATGATATCTCAATGTTGTTTTACTTTGCATTTCTCGAATGACCAGTGATGTTGAACATTTCATCATGTATTTATCTTCCAATTGTATTTCTTCATCTGAGAAGTGTGTGTTCATCTCAGGTGCTCATTTTTGGAGAGGGTCTTTGAACTTGGGAGGTCTGATATTGCTCAGTTCTTTATATGTTCTAGGTAGAAATCCTTTTTCTGAGGGGTTTCTGGCTAAAATTCTTTCTCATTCTGTGAGTGTCTTTGTACTGTGTTGGTGATTTCTTTTGAAGTGCAAATATTGTTTAATAAAATGATATCCCAGTTGTTGATGCTTTGAAGTACTTCCCTTACAGTTTGCACTTTGTTCATGAACTGTTTGCGTACCCCTGTGTCTTCAAGATTTTTATCTATCTTGCCTTCCAGTAGATTTAGTGTTTCTATTTTAATATTTAGATCTTTGATTCACTTTGACTTTAGTTTAGTGCATGGTAATAGACTAAAGTCTATTTCAGTCTTTGGAATGTGGAAAACCAATTTTTCCAACACCATTTATTAAAGAGGCTATCTTTCTTCCAATGAATACATATAGCCCCTTTGTCAAATATAAGGTCACTGAGTGTCTTTGTAGTTGTGTTTGCACCTTTTAATCTGTTCCACTGATCTTTAAGTCTGGTGGTTTTGTTTTGTTTTGTTTGCCAGGACCATGCTGCTTTTATTACCGTAGCTTTATAGTGTAATTTCAAGTGAGGGTTTGAGATGCCTCTTGCCTAGCTTTTGTTTCCCAGGATTGCCTTTACTATTCTAGATCTCTTCTGTTGCCAAATGAATTTTAGGAATGTTTTCTTTAGGTCTTTAAGGTATGTTACTCATATTTTCATCAGGACTGCCTTAAATCTGCATAATAGCTTTAGAACTATGGCGATTTTCATAATGTTGGTTCTTCCTAACCAAGAGCAAGGGATAGCTTTCCATTTTCTGACATCCTCTTCACTCTCCTTTTTCAGGGTACTATAATTTTCACTGTACAGATCTTTTTTGAATGCTATTGTGAAATGTGTCCTTTCCATAATTTGTCTCTCAGTGAGTTTATTGTTTGTGTACAGGAATGCTATTGATTTTTTGAGTTTGACCTTGTATCCAGCTACACTGCTCAATTTGCTTATTAACTTTAGTAGTCCTCTGATGGAGTTTTTAAGTTTTTATCTTTTATGTAAAGTATCATGTAATCTGCAAATAGTGATATTTTAACTTCCTCCCTTCCTACCCCATTTCCTTTTATTTCCTTCTCTTATGTAATTGTTTTGGCTAATGTTTCCAGAACTATATGGAACAGAAATGGTAATAATGGACATCCTTGTCTTGTTCCTGATTTTAGAGTGAAAGCTTTCATTTTTTGCCTGTTTAGCATAATGTTGGCTATTGGCTTTTATCAGATTGAGGTGGATACCATCTATTCTGATTTCTGTAGGTTTTTATCATGAACAAGTGTTGGACTAAGTTTTTTTCTGCAAATGTTGAGATGACCATGTGATTTTTGTCCTTGGCTCTGTTGATGTGTAAAATCTTTTTATACCTTGCCAAACAAGAGAAGCACTATGACTGTTTTGTTTTTAATAATGCATTGATATAAGAAGGAGGGCATGGGTAGGCAAGTTAAGGAGAGAAACAATTGTGCATTGCTGATATTAGTATAAGTCAACTTGACTACTGTGAGAACTATCTAGCAATCTTTGCCTGGCCAATAATATAGTGTTGTACCCAGAACTTTTATAAAACTGCCAAATTTTAGTATTAAGAGTAAGTGCTATATGTGTCACTAATGCAGATGTGTCACCATAGAGACTCTGCCTACATTTCTGATGCTATTATATACATATACTCAGAAATTAAAAAAAAAAAAAAAAACTGTTCATGAGCCATGAACAGAAGCACGTATTTTTAGTCCCAGCTACTCTGGAGGTTAAACAAGAGACTCGCTTTAGCACAGATGTTTGAATTCAGCCTGTACAATATAACAAATGGTCTCAAAAAAGAAAAAGGAAAGCAAATCCAAAACTAATTTATATAATAATATATATAAATTTATAAAAATTTATATATATTATTATATATAATTATATATTATATATAATATTATATATTTTATATATTATATATAATTTATATATATTATTATATATTTATATGTATATTATATATATAAATATATAATAATATTCCCTTAGTCTCATAATATTTGTTATGTTACAACATAAAAATTAGAATTCTTAATACTGTTACTGTGACATATTAAAGTATATGAAATTTTTTGACATATAATACACTTAGTATTTATAGTATTCTTTCAGTTTTGTTGTTCATTCTTTCTTGAAAGTATTTCCAACATGAAAACCTGACTAATATTTATCACTTGTCACAAAAATTTTACAAAATGCCTCCACAATTAAAATAAAAGAACAAGCCAGATAATCTTAAATATTTCTTCTAGTTTTAATAATTTTTGAATGTACTACACTCCCAAAGCTTTCTTTGTAGGATTTTACACAATAGCAAAGTGGTAGAGTCTTCTGTTACTATCATCTTTGAGCTATTACTGGAATTCACTGGGCAGAAACCAGTGATGATTTTTTTGTGCCATATATGGGGTAAATACTCACCAATGATGATTTCTGTCCTTCAGAATATTACTAGTGCACATGGGAAGCTCTGCACTAGTAATCTACAGATTGACAGTTTCAGACTGAAGATGAAAAATTTGACAATTAGAGATGTTAAATGATTTTTCCAAGGTCACAGAATGAGTCAACTGCATTTAAGTCTAGAATATAGAACTCTGCATATTTTAGTACGCTTCCTACCAACATGTAAATAACTGCTTCCATTAATTATTCTCTCTGTGTTCTCCCCTTCTCCGCTTTCTCTTCCCTGTCTTACATTTCTGCCTGTTTTCCTTTGTTTTTTAATTTCTCCTTTTAAAATGTTTTCCTTCTTCTTTCTTGTCTACCTCTCTTGAATTTCAAATCTATACACATAAAGACTCATATTTCCTCAGTCAGCGAAGATAAGAAAAACGTTTTATTTGCTAAAAATGAAAGAAGAAACAAGATGCCATTTAGCATCAACAGATAGATCACGGGTTTGCTTGACATTCAATTGCAACTCTAGTAAATAAAATGCAGAAAATGAGAATCTATTGCGGAATCTGAGAATCTATGGGAAGCCCTACACTTCTCCTTTCCAACATTCTTCTTCCCCTTGTGGGTTTCTCCCTCACCACCCTGCCAAGTTCTGTTGCTTATTCCCCAAAATGCATGAAACAACATCTGTGGTGGCTTCCACTGAGATTTATCTCGCCAGATTTTCATTAAAATAGCAACTGAATTGACTCAATAAAATGTTGCTTATCTTAATAAAGCTCTTTAGAGCTTCAAAAATTTGCATTTAATACTCTTTAGTGTCATCACAGTATTAATAATCTGTGCCTAAAGAGCAATAAAACTTTATACTTCCTATTTAATAGAGATGGCTTCATAACCTTCCATTCTCATGCAAGTTGAGCTTTAAAGGACTAGGCAGAAAGAAACAGAGTAGTCATATGTAAAAGGCGATCAGCTCTTAATGTCAGTGCTTTCTTAGGTTTCACAAATCTGTGATTTCTCCTAAAATATTAGCCTCTCCATACTCCTTGATTTGGTAAAACTTCAGGTGCATGTTCTCCATCAAAACATCCTTAAGAAAAAAACACTTTTGATTTCCTTAGTGTTGTACAAAGACAGAAGTCCAAAGAGTTCAGTTACAGATCGAACTTTCACTTGTATTTCTGGAAACAAGACAGTTTCCATCCTATGAAATAAAATGTTAGATCCCATTTAGCAACCACAGTATTATGAAATGAGAAGCATTAAACAGAACTATAGAAAAAATCTGATTGGTTAATATAAAAATTACTTTGGGAATTTCCTTTCTAAAATTTAAGCAGACAGACCGCCTTTTATATTGTCATTGGAGAACTGAACTCTCATACTTTTAGGAAAAACTGAGCCATTCTGTGATATATCCCTTTCTTTAAAGTTTCAGTGTGGTTGTATGACATTCAGGGTGAAAGACTCCATCTTTGTTTGGTATTTATGTTGGTGACTAGTGCTATAGCTCAGTCCAAACAATGACCTCATTGCTAATAAAAATGAAATAGAAAGATAACTAAAGATGGAGGCATAAGAACATGAGATGATCCCCATGGCTGCTTGCAGGTTAGTCTTTCAAATTAGTGTTTAAATCACTGAAAGACTTAAGGAAATATCATGACTAACTTCATATGGCTGGACTCTAACTCTTTTTCAAATTTCTCCTAATAGATCTATTTGAATTTGCAGTACAAGTGAAAATAAGGGATATTAAGCAGAGGAATAGTCCGTGAAGAAGGTTCATACAGGAGGCATTATTTGTAAAATCTTTTGAAGATATTTTATAATGTAGCCAAAAATATGTAATTCAAGAAATATTTGTGAATTTTCCAGGCTACAGAACACATACAGTGGAAGATTCAGTCACATTTTTTAGGATTTAAGATTCACTTGGATGAAAGTTAAGGTATGTACACATAAAGAGATAGAAGCAGAATAAGCTCCAAAAAAGAGCAGACATCCACACCTCTGCCTTTTTCAACGGCATGCATGCTGCATGTTTGTGCTTTTAAGTTTTCCCTCAGCTGCACTTTAAACAGGCAGCACGTACAATTTCCTACAAGATAGAGGTGGATTTTTCTAATTCAAACATTCCTTCTGGAAATAGAGACAATTCTTTCGGGTTGTATTCCTTACTCCCACAGAATACCATCTCCCACAAAACAGCCAGAAAGGTCTGTCACTAAAACAGAGCAGAGACATTAGGCCTGAAAAGAGAACATGAAAATCAAGAAATGAATATCTCAAAATTATACCAGTAAAATAAGAAATGTGCTAACAAGAAAGGCAGGAGAGATGCTCAGTGAAACAGTGTGAGCTGAATGATTTTTAAAATTAAATTAAGCAAGAACACAAACAACACATTTGTGAACTCACTCTTAAAATACATAGTCAACCACAGCCTTGAATTCTCACTCAGAAGACAAGTTCCTAAACAAAGGAAGGCAGTATATGGTTTTTCATATAGGAAAGCAAAAGCAAAATACCAAGGGAGACAAACAAACAAAGAAAAAATCAAGCAGCTGTTTAGACAAATGCTAGCAAAAGCCAAGTTTATACATCAAAGTTCAAATATCAAGTTTTTATACAAAATAAGGTCAAATTATTAACCTGAGAGGTCCAAAATAAGATTTGGTGGCTTCTAGATCAGCTCACATAAGCAATTTACATTAATTTATTTTGCATTGCTGCAATCAAAGATCTGAGGCTGACAACAATAAAGAAAAAAGGGTTTGGATTGGCTTGGTTTGTTCTTTGCTTTGTTTTATTATGTTTAGGTCATCATGCACGGTCGGGGTGCAGAATCAGTTCCGCCTCTACTGAGGTTCCCCTTGGCAGTGTCACACTGTGCCAGTGGAGTAGAAAATTAAACAGTGATGAGCAGAAGAGAAAGCCGACCTATTTCTCTGCGACTTTGTTTCTTTATGAAAGCTTTTGTGTCATGTCAAACTTCTATAAAATTAATACACATGCTTTTATCCTTTTCATCTGTCTTTTGTTTCAAAGCCCCAGGATTGAACACAGAATGGGTGAAGACAGTATCTACCTCTCTCACAATATCTAAGTTAAACTTCCACCAGTAGTGGCCCCAGAATACTAATAATTTTCAGAGTACCTTGTAGCTACTGCATCAAGTGTCTTCATTTTCTTCAGTTCAAAGGAATAAAAATGTATTTACAGTCAATTGGGAATGCCGTAGGACTTAGAGAATAGAGAATCACAGCAAGATAAATCTATAATCTATATAATATTAATTTCTAATGCTTTATCTGAAATCCTGACCTTTTTTGGAGCTTTGGTATAAGAATAACTTCAAAAAGCACACCAGCTCAAATTAAGAGCTCATTAGAATCACACTGATCTTGTATTAGGTGTTAAGTGTCGTAGATAGATAACACTGGAAATATTTATATTCTAGTGTAGGTTTTGACTTCTGCTTTATTGCTCTTTGAATAGAGACTGGTTGATCAGCTAACTGATTTTGATGTTAACATGAGCTGAGCCATATTTCTCTACCTAATGACTTCAAATGTGTCATTTTATCTGTGTCACAGATGTGGAAGTATCTATGTCAACTGGATTTTTGCTTTTGAAAGATCAATTAAGTTCCTTTAGATAAAAGGGCACATGGATACTTAGACATGCACACATGGAAACAAAAAAAGAAAATATTGCATTTATATTACTTAATTCAATTTAGGAAATAATTACTAAAATGTTTTTGAATGATAATGGATTGTATCACAGACTTTTATGAGTTATTTTTCTTTACTGGTAGCCAAGAAATTTAATAATGTTATTATGCACTTGCCAGTGTTTATTATACATTGTTGGTAGTCAACTGGAGTTTGTTTACTAATAAATTAGTTAGTAAAATACCTTGAGAAGTAATGGAGATTTTTGCTTCTATTTTTTAACTTCCATATGATTTATCAGGATTCTGTATATGACAGGAATTCAATAACAAATTTTTTCATAATGCATAAATGTAGGAAGGGTGTTGTCATAGATTGTAAGAATGGTCATGTAGACAGATTAGAATTATGTTCTAAAATAAAAGCTCGTGGAGCCTCCCTGCACACAAAACCATCAGAGACCTGTATTTATTTTTGCTCATTTCTCAAAAGATAGTCACGAAGACCATTGTTTTTCATTTAAAATTGGGGATTCATTCTTTTCTTCAACTAAATCTGTGCAGTGAAAATTCATTTTGGCTCATTTTTCCTATTATTTTGAATAGTCTTGAAGCACAGAACTCACTTTTGCTCTACTAGTCCGGTATCCTCATCACATCTACGGCATCTCCACAATAGTAACCTCTAAAGATGTCTCACATTGGGTTCGGCCTTGACTTCTCCACCACAGAGCTCACAGATGCTCTGAATAGCAGTGGACCTATGAGAGCAATAAATTCTAATGTTGTTTTACTCTATAGAACTTAACACTGACCTTCTGCTATGTTTAAAACTTCCCTTTGTCGCCTCAAGTTCCTTCCCAGGTGAAATTACTCGGCTGTGACCTGACACTCTGCCTACCACTTGGCACTATCTCCATTGAGACACCAAACACGTTTTCTTCACTGATTACTCAGTAGCTTTATTAGTTTACAAGTGCTGCTGTAATGAACTGCAGGCTGGGTTGCTGTAGAGGGAGATTTATTTTTTTCTCATGATCCTGGAGACTGGACATTCATTACCAAGTTATTGACTTTAATTACCAAGTTGTCCCTTCCTCCAGAGGGCTGAGTGACCAGCTCTAGATCTTGTCTCTTGGCTAATTAATGATCATCTCCCTATGAATCTTTGTAAAATCCTCATTCTATGCATATGTTGTCCAAATTTCCTCTTTGTATAAGGACACCAATCTCTGGATAAAGAATATGCTTTGGCTTCACTTTCACTTGTTCACTTCTCTGAAGACTATTTGTTAAGAAATGTCACAGCATAGAGGTTACAAGGATTGTATTTCAACATTAGTTTTTAAGAAATGTAATTTAAGCACATTACACTGAAAGTATCCTCACCTTGATGACACTCATAAAATGTAGCTAATTATTTCATTATTCTGTTTTTGAAATTGAAGGACAAAATATATGCTAAACAAAAGTCAAATGTAATCTGAGGTTTCAAAGGCTAAAAATATCATCACTCCTTACCTTTCTTCTACTCTGTTATATTGGTAGGCAAAAAAGCTCTTCTGATTTGGTTTTGCTTTATCTTGGTGAGCTACATACTAAGAGTAGATTGTTCAGAAAATTAAAGTAGAGCAAAAGAAAATATACAGAATAACTGGGAACAAAGAAATCAGTAACATATCCCTGAACTGATTTTAAAGAACATTTTACTTCAATGTCATTTAGATTAACAGAAAAGTTGCAAAGATGACATGCAGAATGCTGTGCACACTTCATTTGGAGTCTTTTGTGTTATGTAAAATAATAGTGAGCATTTTTCCATGCCAGGACCTCAGACTAGTAATAGAATTACCTTATGTCTGCATTTAAGTTGATTGCCTCATTTCACTATCTTTCTGCTAATCAGTTTCTCTTCCCAGCTATTGCACTGTAATAGTGGAAACCACCGCACCCTTGGCTATTATGTCCATTTACTCATTTCTGATCTATGACCATTTCTCAGACTTTCCTTCATTTTAACAGTTTTGAGGATTGTTGTTAGGTATTTTGTAGAATGTCCTTCAATTGGGTTTCTCCTCATAGTTCTCCCATGATCAGAGAGCTGTTTCAGGACCCAAGTGTCCTTCTTGTCACATCACATGAGGTGTATTTGTTGTCAACATGACTTAACACCAATGATATTAATTTTGATTATTCGGCAAACGTAGTTCAGTGTTTGCCAAGTTTCGCCACTGTGAAGTTAAATTTTCTCCTTTCTTTAAGCTACTCTGCTACTGTCGCTAAGTTAACCTTAGTCTCAAGGCGGGCAGGGTCAAGGAAATTTTTAAAAGATGTTTTACTTTTTACCTCGATGATTTTTAGCCTAATATTTGAGGCTGTCTCTCCCATGCTTGCTTAAACTGAATGTGAAAACATTTTAGTTCTTCATGCAATGAAAATATAGCAGAGACAAGCCACACAAACAAGCCAGTTGACAATTTTGCAAAGGAGCATTTCTGTGAATTCCTGAATAAATATGAAACACTCTATTAAATTCTTCTCTTGCACATTGATTTTCTCTTAAATAGCAAAATATTTTCTAGAATTCAATAAGCAACCAGGAGCTTTTAAGTTTTTTCTAAAAATCATTTCTAGGTTGAATGTTGTGGTTCAGATTTAAGTGATTCTCAAAACCTTATGCACTTGGAAGGCCATTGGGTCTGGGGAGTACGGACTGTGAATTGCCCTTAGGAGCTGCTTCACTGGAGACATGACCTAGGAGAGTGCATCCCCCTCCCCCTCTCCCCATTCCCATTATGCTCTCCAGGAGTCTGATGCCAAAAGCTTTTGCTTGCCTTGCCTCGCTTCCATGCCATTTGTGCCTTGAGCTAAGTAGGGGTAAAACTGCTAAAACTGTGAGTCAAAATAAATGTTTTCCCTCTGTCTGGGGGGACTCACGTATTACAGCTCAGTAATAAGAAAGTGGCTAAGATGCTGAGCAGCACAAATTAAACATCCTAAACTATTAATGGCTTTTCCAATGACTGCAGTTTTCTGACAGAGCCAGATTTGGTAAATGGGCACTAAAAAGCCACAATTGTGTCTCAGGTAGCATAAATGGGGGCTTTTTCTCAGTCTTCCCTGCACTTTAAGTCATTTCCATATATATCGGGGCCTATTTCCAATTATCAGGAGGCCAGGCTTCCTCTCTTTATTTAAGGTCTCATCTATCAATAATAGCTTTGCTGTTGGAAAGAAGAATGGTTTCAAGATGCAATTGTTTTTCATTTTCTAATTAGCTTAATTGAAGAAAGCAACATTATTACTTTTAGCCAAATTTGGGGAGGTTTCTTTTCAAATTAAAAGGGTCAATAGTAAGTGATCCATATAATTTAAAGAGAAATTTTGATTAAAATGCAGCAAATACAATGGTTGACTAAGTGATTCTCTTACAAACACATAAAGCTCCATTTATTAGTCAATGAGGTGAGCAACACAATCACAGAATCTCCTAAGTCTACAGTCACTTGCCTGTGTTTAGTCACCAGGTAGAGGTGATAACTCCGAGAGTTTCTTTTAGTCTGATTGTGTATCGTGGATAAGCTGTATAACTGATGTTTGGAACATAGGAAAATACCTCACTTTAGAATATCTAATCCATTAGTTGTTGTCACTAATATGAAATGTAAAATCCCTAGACCATCAGTAATAAGTGAGCATTTTCACCAGTCCTATTGTCTTTGAGAGATTTGTCATAAAAATACAGAGAACTGAGATTTTCATAATTAAACAAAAATGTACAAATAGGAAGAAAGCCACACCAAAATATTGAGTCATGGGTGTTACTGAACAGCAAAATTGAAACTATAAGAATAGCACCAGTTAGACAAAAAACGTGCCTGATTATTTTGTACGTCTAATAGTACTATGGTGCTTTAATTTATAAACAACAGTATATGAGGGCAGGAGACACTAGATGATATAGATGCAAGGCCAAGAGAGGTAATTTTCCCTTCCTCTAACTTTCTGTTCTAAGCTACCTTTAACAGGATAAATATTGTCTTCTCATATTGCTGAGAGACATCTTTGCTCAGTCTGTTGATTCAAATGTGAACCCCTTTCAAAAATAGTCTATTCAGTCCACCTAGAAATAATGTTATATCAGCTATCTGGGTGTCCCTCTACCCTGTAAAATGATGCATAAAATTCACAGACCACTGGAAGGTCAGACTTACGTTCTACACAGTAAGGATGGTCATGCCTGACATGAGAGACCCTCTCAGCAAACAGGTCGGGTTCCATAGACAAGAAAACACTAGCAGCCTATGCTGCATTCAGCAAATGTAACAGATAGCCCTAAGGACAGGATATGCAATCTCCTGGGCATCCTGGAAATTTTGACACCACAGATTCCACCCGGATTTCTTGGGATTATAACCTCATCCGCAAACTCTATAAAAACTTAACTTCTCCTTCAGCCAAGGGCTGAACTCATTCACAATCTCAGCCTGTCCACACTCAGACAGAAGAAACCCAGTTTTCTGCGCCCATAAATGCTGTGTCCCAGAGCTTTTTCAGGTGACATTGATAACCAGGATAAAAAGATTCTCATACACACAGCTATTGTGAGGATGAAATGAGATAATATTTGATTACTGATACTAAGACCAAGATACAATTTTAAAGATATGAAATGTCCTATTGGTAGCATACTTGCACTCAAAAAACATCCTGTCCTTTTTGAGGCAAACAGACCAAATAAAATGATAAATACTACGTAAAGAAATAGTAGGGGAGGAAACAAAGTGTGATAGAAAGACAAAATGGCAGTCAATAGCGTTCCTACTACCTGTGCTGCAGAGCAGGGAAAGTGATCTACAGGTGTCTCCACGGTACACCCAGGGGATACTGGTGATCTTAGGAGCGTAATGTCTACTGGCTTCTTGAAGTTCTTAAATATGGAAATAAATTGGAATTAGAAACATCTATTTTCTACTGTTCTTCAACTTTTTATAATTTTATGGAACTAGGAAACTTGATAGTAAAGCAAAATATGGGGGCAATATGTTCTCAGAGAATTTTGATAAAAATAGCCTGAATATTTAGAGGAATATGGTAATAAATGCAGCTGTACTCTTAAAATAGTTCACATTGAATTTCTGAGCTTTAAAAAATCTTTATAATATGACTATTAGTTATTAGGTAATTAGAATAAAAGCAAGTATAATATGCAACTTCAAAAAACATAAGCTGAAAACTAAAATTATAGTGATCTACTCTAAATGTCACTA
>PVJX010019413.1:0-34929 GCA_004027295.1 Dolichotis patagonum | reverse complement strand
ACTGCATGTATGTTTAAGTGTGTAGGACTGATAACCATATTACTAAATTTTTGTTGGATAGTTGAACAGAACTGTTTGCAGCTTCACTGTTTGAATGTCTACTTTGTATGCTTTAATTTTGTAACAAACAGCTATTTCTAAGAGGACAATACGTAATTTATCAACTAGTGATTTCTGTTTTTTTTTTTTGAAATTCTGTATTTCACCCTTTTTTTGTTTTGCATTTTTTTCTCCTTAAAATTCAAATAAATAAATAAATAAAAATAAAACATAAAATAAAATGGTCTTTCTCCACCTTCAGTTTCTGACAGGTCCTATACCTTGTATTAGAAGTGCGGACCTTTTGGTATGAAAGTTTAGGACAGGAGTAGGAAGTTAAGTGGTGGTGCCAACCATTGAGCAGGAAGGCTAAAGAAGTCTTGACAACCATGGGGTGGAATCAAGAAGAAATGCTCCAATTTCCCAAGTCAGTGTAGCATACATACTCTTAATACTTACTTGACAAACAAAATCTGGAATTACTCTGTGAAAAATGGAGTTCTTGAAACCAAAGCCTTTCTCTCCAGTGCACAGCGCTCTGAAGTTCTCAGCAGTCTGAGGAACGATGTTTGTAAATAATTCCATGGTTACCCTGCCTAGAGGTTCCCCATCCGCACAAACATCAAAGAACACGATGGGATTGGTCTCCTTTGATAGTTCTGCTGCCAGTGACACTTGTCCTTTTTGAAGTTTCAATAAATTCTGCTGACATTCTTCAAACTTTTTCTTAAAACACTCAGCCATTTCTTTTGTTTTAAACCTCACTGCAAGCTGTTCTACTTTTGCTTCACCATCTATTGAGAGAAAAAAATGGCCTTAATAAAATAACTGATAAACTGTGTGACATTTGTCAAGGCCTTTAGAAAAGTCAAACAAATAGAAAGTAATAGCACCAAAAGTAGCAACTCACCTGCATAATCCGAGGCAGTCCACACTAAGGCGTTATTCGAAACATTTAAGGGTTTTAACTCCATTGTCTTAGTAATAACGTGGTTTGCACACACTTTGAAAACCTGGTCTCTTCTCATCAGGACCCGGTAATAATTCTTCATTGTGTGCCAGAGAATCTTAATATCTCCCACACCACGCTCTTTCCACTGACTGACCTCTCGATCCCATCGATAAAGTTTAGCTCGCTCTTTAAATAAAATTTCTTCATCTTCTTCTCCAGATTTTACTTCTACCTATGAACAGATGATTATTCATAATCATGTAATAAATTCCCGCATATCTAAATTCTCTAACATATTTTCTTTGTAATGACATTAACAGATATTTTACTTTTTTTTTGGTACCAGGAATTTAACTCAGGACCTTGGGCTTGCCAGGCAGGTGCTTATGCTGCTGAGCTATATAGCCCCAGCGCCTCAGATTTTTTGATAAGATCCTAAGATTGGGAATACACCTGATTTGGTGGAGGCATTGAAGACCTAATTTATCTTTATATGGTTTGCCAGTATGTAGCATCTACTCTCCTCTTAGAAATTAAATTAGTAAGGGCTGGGAATTAGCTCAGCGGCATAAGCACCTGCCTTGCAAGCGCGCAGTCATGAGTTTGATCCCCAGTACCAAAAGAAAAAACTTAAACACCTTCCTTTCTAGGTCAGAAGAAGTTTCAAAAAGTGCTGGTTCTTGAAAAGACAGATTGAACAGTGACAGAATGAAAAAATAATTTTTGTGAAAAAAATTATTCTAAAAAAAAAAAAGTAGAGCTTTCTATTGAATAGTCTTTCGCCAAGTATGAAAACTTATATTGGTCTTCAAAATTATGAAAATAAACATCGTATTTTAACATATGAAAAATTATTTATTTCTTCCCAACAACTGTATAGGTGAGTGCAAAACTTGTAAAACAGGGCTGGAGGTGTAGCACAGTGGGACAGTCCCTATTCATCACCTGCAGACCTCAGTTTCAGACCTCAGTTTCAGCCCTACTGCAACACACACACACACACACACACACACACACACACACACACACACGCGCGCGCGCTGGACTTCTAAAAGGAAATTCTGAAAGGAACAATGCTCTACATAACAAGTGAGGCTAACTTTTACACATCAACTGAAAAACATGCTATGAGTGAACTTGCATCTCCTGACATTTACCTCCGGCAATGACACTATTGGCTCGAAATGGATATCTTCACTATGAACTACTTCTTCATCACTGCCGTCTTCATCTTCACCAGCTTTACGGCCTGACTGTGTTCCGAACACAGCTGCTCCAGTATTCGCCCACTGGAAATTCTTATCTGTTAAATAATTAGGATATTTAAACAGTGGAATCTAGTTTTACTAATTGCTTATCCAGCTTTTATCAATGCATCTAATCAACAGTGTGATACAATATACATTAAAAATGTTAAAAATAATATTGTGACAACTTTAATTCCTGCATAGAGGAATAAAGCCAACTATAGAAGATTCATAGTTTTAAATACTATTTCTAACCATATAAAAACAAAGTAAGTTGATCTGAAGCTAAATAAAAAAAAATCTGATGAAAAGCCAAACACACAAATTTTTGTCAAACCTTACTAACAAAGTATTTTTTTAAAAGAGGAGGGGAGGGTGGATGAGAAGTCTTAACTGGAAAAGATAAGTAATTGTGCAAAGCAGGGAGAACACAGGGGCAGGTACTGAGGAATAATTACATGAGGAGTGCACAGTCAGTATAACAATTCCCATTTGGTGTTTTTGCAGGTAATTTGTACCCATTTATGACCAAAATGGATTAAAAACAGAAATATCACTGGTAAGATAAGAAAGTGCACTAACAGTAGTATAGCCCTGATGCGGAAAGCCAAATCATCTTTTAAAAAATCTGAATGTATAGTTACAGGAATAATGTTACTAAAGTTATATATATTCCAAACCTGAGTTTGGCATTTCTCTTAATTACACTAGCTTAGGAGAAAATTCTTACTGTTGTATTATTAATAAAAGACCTTCATTATTTAAACACTAAATGAATGGAAGGAAGGCTGATTTATTTAGTTACAACACTGAAACAAATGACTGGTTCTTTTGTTATGAATGATTCTGTAACATGACCACTGAAGTTTCTCCTCTTGCTCTTACCTTTGGAGCCAAAAGCAAAATCCCCAGAATTACTGGAAGCCAAGTCTGCAAATGATAGTCCTGTACTACATCCAAATCCAAAGGAAACTGTTTTGCTTTCTACTGGGAAAACAAAAAGAACAGTTTACTGTTTCATTTAACATATACTGAACATCAAAGAAAGGAAAAGAACAACTGGGATGGGGGAAAAAGAAGAGAAAATACACACACACACACACACACACACACACACACACACACACAGAGTCACACTACCCATCTCTTAGTTCATCAAAAGAATGGTTTGTGCTTTCATTGTTCAATCACTTTTTCATGCCTGTATCTTGTAATCTGAACAACACAATACAGTAACCGTTGTTACTCTTTATTATGTTGATTTGAAATTTTGTACTGTGGTTTTCAGTCTTTGTTTTAAAATAAAATAAAATTTTAAAAAATATAATGAACATCAAAGCTTTACCTATGACCCAGAAGAAACAGTGGACTTTCTACACTACTAGGTGAGAGGGTTTAGCATCTACACTCTGATAAATTACCAATGCTACAATTCCTTCTCCTAATGAATTCCATAATACAACATGCTTGCCAGAAGTCAGTGAGATTAGCTATACTAAGCTGTATATAAAATTATACCCCTTCTGCTACGTAGTCTTTTACATCAAAAACAAGTAATTAAGCATCTTAAAACAAGCAAACAAGCAGGATTTTAAGAACCATCTATAAAAAACATTCAACATTCTATATTATAAATAAACTGATAAAAATCAAATGTCATTTTTCTTGGTCATTAGAAATTTGTCAGTCTTGTCTGAATTTTACTCAAGTTTAGCTGCATGATCTCTGAAATCACTGTCTCAGTTCGTTCATTTGAAAATGTAGGTTTTTTGTGTGAAGTTACTGCCTCTTCTAGCAAACTAAAACTAAAGCAAATATACTACTTGTGACTTATTTTGAACCTTAAAAAAGTAATCTAGACACAATGCAATGTATAAAGTAGAACAATTTACAAAGATACTTCCTCTGTATCAAAAGAAGGAAATGGAAAATCAGAAGAGAGCAATATTAAATATTAGTAACTCTAATTAAACACTTAGTCTAGCAGCCTTTTACACCGGAGAAATTTAAGCTCCTACTGCAGTATTTCTACTTCATATGTAACTAAAATATTCTGATTATGAGTAGCAACATAATAAGGTTCTACACTTGACTTTAGCCAAAAGGCCCAGAAGATAAGCTCTAATACAAACACTGTCACAAAGAAAATTACCCAGTAAGCAAACTATCGTCTTTTATGCCCAGATAGGTCAAAGCTATAATGCTTTCAATTCCCTGACAACCACAGCCACAATGGTGAAATCCCCAGGTACTGCCTGCTAGCAGACAGTGATTTTCCTGACCATCACTCATAGCTTAGGTCCGTTGTTTTCAAGCCTAGCACAGTGGAGTGCTCTGTAATCCCAGCACCCAGGAAGATAACGCAAGAAGACAGCACATCTGAGGCCAGCCTGGGCAACTTAGTGAGACCTTGTCTCAAATAATAAGAAGGGTTTGGCTGGGCATGATGGCACAAACCTGTAAGCTCAGCACTTGGGAGCCTGACGTAAGAGGATCAACACAAGTTTGAGGCTAGCCACAATGAATTCAAGACTGGTCCAAACTACAGAGTGTGATCTTTCTTATCTCAAAAAACAAAACAAAAAAAAAGCGGCTAGAGATGACACTCAGTGGTAGCCGAGCACGTGTGAGACCCTGGATTCAATCCCCAGTGCCACAAAAGTCGTCATCATCATCGTCTTGTTTTCAAGTGAGTCTTTAGGATGTACCTTTAAAAATTTATTTTCAGTTCCATCTTCTCAAACTTACAGCTGTGTCTGAAAATACACAGAGCAACTTTTACCTTGGCTTGAAGATTCTGTGTCAGTTTCTGTTCTAGCAGACAAATCCACAGGCTTGTCCACAGTTCCAGAGGACACAGGTAATGAAGTGGTGGCTTTGGTGACAGGATCTAGTTTAGTAAGAGTGGTTACAGCTGAACATACAGCATCAGCTGAACTGGTTACAGCCTCCCTTTGGGACATCTACAAAGAAGTGACAAGATACTACGCTGTGAAATACTGACAAAGAGGAGGGCGTAACTTTACTTCAGAAGACACCTTTTGCTGAAGGGTGTGGACTTTCAGATGACATATATTTCATACTATCATTCCCCAGTCTATCATGAGTAGACGGAAACATACAGGGCAGTGAAAAACCTATGGTACATGTGTTATTTGTCTTTTAAAACAAAAGTTGTTAATGTATGAATTGTTTTTCTAAACTAAAACCTCAGTATTCAGGTGTACTTGGTGTGTTGGCACTTTCTGATAAATAAGTGGGTTTTGGGTTGTAGTTTGGGCACTCAACTCTAAAAGATTCATCACCACCGATACAGGGCAACCATAATAAGGCCAGAATGAGGCCCTAAAAGCAGCATGAACAATGAACAAGTTCATTTCAGTTACAGGCAGCCAGAAGAGACAGAAACCATGGGGATGTCAGAAGATGCCTTACTCTCAGCTGCTCAGCTCACCAGGTCTGCACAGCTACCCTGGCAGGCAGCTGCATCCACCTCTCTAGCAGTACAGGCTCACAGCAGTCCATAGCACCTAGGCAGCCACACTCTCATGGCAGTCTGGATTTACACAGTAATAAAAACACAGAGGCTCTATGTACCAACATCAACCTTGGGCATATAAGTTATTTACTGAGACCATGAGGTGCACCTGCGTTGGAATACTGCTCATTCAGAACCAGGGTCCCCTAGGAACCAACTCCCAACGCATGTCCTGAATTATAAGGTAGCCACCCTGAGCTTCGTTTTTCCCTGGAAACATAAAGTACTAAAAGTCATTCAAAGCCTGTAACTTGGAATGATGTCCTCAATAGTGCTTCTATGCATTATATTTTGAAATTCTTAAGAGAACTTCAGACTCACGATTCTATCAGCTACCAATCATTAAGGAGAAGTGGCTCCAATCTGAGATAATACTGCTCAGCAAATAGCAACACAGGAAATGTTTCCCAATCCAATTATGATGCCACCATTAACTCTTATATAAGAGGCAAAGATGATATCAGAAAACTACAGTCTGATACCGATGCATACAAATTCATAAGTTGTGACAAAATGTATGCAAATTGATCCCAAATGCATATAAAAATTATAATATGCTATGACCTGGTTTGCAATGTTCGTTTTCTAAACACTGAAAAAAATCATTGTCACTCACAGATTTATGATCACAATATTTGACAATATTCTCTATTTAAAACAAAAACTCTGAACTGTGGGTGATGGTACGTGGGACAATATATAATCTTAACATTCCATACAAAGAGCTTCTTTGTACCTACACAGAATCCTGGTTAGTAAGGCGTGGTGGTGCATGCTTTTAAAATCTTGGCACTTGGGAAGCTGAGACTGGGGGACTGCCATGAGTTTGAGACCAGGCTGGGCTACATAGTAAGATGAAGGCCAGCCTGAACCATATAGCAAGATCCTGTCTTAAAAAACAAAGAAGAAAGAAGAAAGAGGAAAGAAGAAAGAAGAAGGATGATGATGATGATGATGAAGAAGAAGAAGAAGAAGAAGAAGAAGAAGAAGAAGAAGAAGAAGAAGAAGAAGAAGAAGAAGAAGAAGAAGAAAGGAAGGAAAAAAAATTAAAAAAAAAAAAAAGAAAAAGGAAGGAAGGAAGGGCGGGTGGGTTGGTTTTGACTGGGGTTGTCTTAAATCTGCAGCTCCATCTGGGGAAATGCCATCCACTAGCTATGTGGAACGTTGTGTTTACCTGGCCATCTTCTCTACCGGCTAGTCACGACCTGTAACAACCACAATCATCATGAAAGCATGCTAGCAGAAACATGGGTGGCAGTCTCACCTGGGCTTCCTGCGCCTTCCGGAGCTCAGCCTCAAAGTCTTCCCCATTTCCATTGTCCTCCTCTGTATCACTACAGACTCCACAAAAAAATGTCGGTGGAAGCTTTAATGTATCTGCTTTTGCCTTCTCTTCAACTGTTGGCTTCTTTTCCCAAACAATAACACACTCTTTCTCATTATCTGAAAAATCCATACAACATAAGCAAAAGAGGAAATCAGATGATGTCTAACTGCTTAAGTCCTCAGCACACTCCACAGACCCAGGTAACAAGGTCTGTGCATGCTCATGGAGACCAGGCCCAGAAAAAGGCCAAAATGCTGTTCACCCAGTATTAAATTTACATATTTTCTTTCAGTTATCATGAATGCATTACATAAATAAAATCAATGACAGAAATGATCAAACCATGTGGTTCCTTTTAATAAGATTTGTTTAAAACATTGTACATTGCCATTTAAACCTAACATACCTGCTAGATTTTCTTCCAATGGCCTACATTTTTCTGAATCATCCAGATAGAGTTTCCCATTTAGTTTCTTGACAGCGGTTTCAAAATCTTCATCTTAAAGTACAATTGATAATATTAGAAATAAGAATGTCTAATCAAATTTTAGCCACTGGCCCAAGATCATGTCTGGCTTCTTCATCCCTGTGCACATGGAGCCCTGTCCAGCCCATCCAAGCCCAGCAGTCCCCTCCGTGAGGGCCTCTGCTCACGCATCCTCATGCCTGGCCCCCTATTCCACTGTCCAACTGATTCCACGGAGACTATTTTTGAGCATGTAAATACCCACTACAGCTTGCAAAGTTCTGCATCATCAGAAGCCTATCTGCCTTCTGCTTCTCCCCTAAGCCTCCATGACTTCTAGAAAATGATTATTTTCAATTCTCTCAAAACACCTGACTAACATATGACAACCATCCTAAAAATGCTTGTGAAAACAATGTCATTCTTCTGATCATCAAAGCCAGTGGCTATTTATATGCACACTTAGAACAAATGTCTACCTGTAAGGTATCTTTGAGAAGTCTTAAAAGTAAGTTTTCAAATTACACCATAGCCCAATTACTGTGAAAAACAGGAAAAAAATGCTTTTAAAACCCAAAGAATTTACCATCTTCCTCATCTTCACTAACATAATCTGGTTTACTCTTGTAGCAGAAGAAGGTGGGAGGAAGTTGAAGCTTGGCTGCCAGGGCTCTTTGCTCAGCAGTGGGGGTCAATTCATACACAACTACAATCTCATCATCTGAGGCAGTAGCTTCAGCTCTTTGCTTTTCCTCTGCTGTAACACAAGTCAAAAACAAACTGATAAGGACTAAGTGTGAAGCATGCATCAATATTCTGACTGAAAATCAAAGGCTATGGGCACTTGTGTCCATAGGTTATGATGGCACAATGACAAAAACACACATGCCCTGGTGCAGCCCATGAGCTCTGATAATGATGAATTAGAATTAGAAGCCTAATTTATTGTTCCATCCACAAAACTCCAGAGAACAAAGAATCTGTTTAAAACTTAAAAAATTATTTTATTTACTAGCTGTTAAAAACAATTGCTAACCTAGGGCCATACTTGATTAGTTCCTAAATTACCAGATACCAACAATGGCAGGTAATTAGAGGTGCATTCAGTTTTGCGTATTTCCAAGCATGTTGCTAGATAAAATTAAATAAAAATTATCATCCTATGAAAAAGGAATCTAAGAAAATTCCTATTGCTGAAAACATTCCTTTCCATTCTCCACCAATGAAAGGGCAAAACTTCAAGGAGGAGAAAGTGAATAATACAGGCAATCTGTGGTCTATAAAGAATTCTTGGTTAAAAGAACTGATAAAGCAAGTCTATCCTAAAGCATTTCATATACCCACTGGTGCCACAGAAACATTCTGCAGTGTAAACATACATAATACACAATGAATTCTAAAGACTTGGAGTGGAAAAAAAAATAAAAAAGATGTGAAGCATTTTACTAGGTTTTGTATGTTAATGTATTTTAATACTGTGTTTTGCATATATGACTTACATAAAACACACTGTCAGGGTTGATTTCTGTTTTTTAAAAAAATCAACCATTTCTTTTTAGATTTTACTTTCATGCAGCAAGCTACCAGAAAGTGTAAAATGATATACATAGATGAGATCTTACTTCCACTGGGAGGCAATGCTATACAAAACCTTGTCTGCAATGTAAACTGGCTCCTCTCTATTAAAAAAAAAAAGATGGCCAGCCCGGGAATTTAGCTCAGCAGCATAAGTGTCTGCCTGGCAAGTGTGAGGTCATGAGTTCGATCCCTGGTACCAAAAATAAATAAATAAATAAATAAATAAATAAATAAGAGTGCCAATTTCCTAGCACTATAAAACACGTGTTTTTGTTCTAGCTCTGCATTAGCTGGTAAAGAGGCGTTGAGTAAAAGCCTGCCTTGCCGGACCTTAGTTTCCTTCTGTCTCATGTTTTCACTATAAGACCTGTAGAATTATAATCAAAGCTGAACAGTAAGGTTCTGTCTTGCTACAGCATGTTGATAAGTCTGTGCTTAGGCCAGGGATTCTTAGGCTAGGGCCCACTGAGACTGTACACAAGAACAGTATATGTTCACTTTCCTAGAAGCATTAGAGATATGAAGAGCCTTAGCTCATTACAGCTGGTGTGCTTCAGCAATGAAGGCTGCAGAAACACAGACTGCAAACCTGTTACTGCATTTCTCTGTGCTCAGGGTGTGAGACTGGACAGCAATGGTGAGCATCCACTTCCCAGCTCTGTCCCCGAAGCTCTTTCTCCAATAGACCCCCCCCACCGTCCTGTTGTTCCAGTCCAGTAGCAACACTTCCTTCTACCAATCATCTGTGCTACATACATGATACACGACATAACGGTAGCTGTTGAAACAGGGTCCACTCTCAAATACAGTATTTGCCTACACCACATACAAACACAAATAATTCCTAAAGGGACATAAAACTGTATATATGCTGCTGCCACCACACTTGAATGCTGGTGGGCATCAGTGGCTAAAGACAAAGGATGGACGAAACACAGATCTTCATTAAACACTACTGTCAATAAAGCAAAACTGTACACTAATACAGCAAAAAAAGAATGCAATGAAAAAACATAGCTAACATCCAGGTAAGTTTAAGAAGCAGCATTAAAGGGTGTGACACCACCAGTAAGAAGGTATTTGGTTTAAAATGGCATTCTTTACCATGCACACTGTAATGTTAAGCATTGAATTTCACACAGCCACGGTTACTCTGCTAGAGACTACTAGCTGTGTCAGCACACACGGAGAGTGCTAACTCTGTACCTGTGCTCTCTGGCTGGGAGGAAGGGGTGCTGGTCCAAAAGGCCATTGGATTAGATTTAAAAAGGCTAAAATTAAATCCTACAAAACAAAGAGTATTTCTGAACATCTTGAGAAACAAAATGAGTATGATTTAAAATACAAAAAACCAGAGTCCCTCAATTTATACCAGTACAGTTTCTTACACGTTTATTTATATCACTGCCTTCATGCTTCGCTCATTTAATAAACAGTGGCAAGACTAACCCAATACAATCAGCAAACATCTCACTACCACCACATACTGTGAATAACATGAAGATATCAATAACGAAGAAGAATGAACACACTTTCTTAAAAGGCTCAAACTGGGTGTGGTGACATAGGCCTACAATCTCTGCTACTCAGGAGGCTAAGGCTGGGCAACTCAGCAAGACTCTGCCTCAAAATAAAAATAAAAAGGACTGGGGATGTAGCTCAGTGTGTCCTGAATTCGATCCCCAGTACCATCCTCCAAAAGACACACTAGTGCTCATGATTTCTATCCATATTTACACTATACTCGGTTCTTTTTGCTTGCTCACACATGACGTAAGTATCTTCTAATTACTAAAATCTTTTAACTAACCTACAATCTGTTACTGTTTGACTATTTGCAGGTGAAATTATTTAGGGAGAAAAAAGTATGCTCATTTTTGGGGTGTTCACAAAGGAGAATTAATGCTCCAATTCTACCTAACATATTAAGATGAACATTAAAACAGAGACTGTACTTAACTGTCAAGATGATGCATGAAAAATGGAAATAATCCTTTTGTAAATGGTGAGGAGAGGAGGGGTTGAAGGGAAGGTAGGGGGATGGGGGAAAAAAGGATCAAGTTATATCACGTCCAGGGACAAATTCTCTATGATGAATGTGAACATTACATATAAAATGTACCAATAAAATCTGATTTTAAAAAAAGGCACACTTACCCTTTGCTGGTGTTGTAAATGTATAATTAGCTGGAGACTCCTCCTTTGAGAAGGAAGTGAAGAAACTCTTGACTCCGCCATCCGAAGACTGCCTACAGTCAGCAACCTGGGAGGACACACGCTCCCCATGTTCCACTCGTCTTTCAGGTCCAGTCTGTACCTCTGAAGTAGTCTCTTTGTTGCTATTTTTCAAATGTGCATTAAAACTAAATCCGAACAAAGACCCAGTGGCTGAACTATTGCCGAATGTGAATGGTTTTGATTTTTCACTACTAAAAATGCTCTTAACAGACTCTGAACCAAATACAAACTTTGGAGGCGAAACCACTGCTTTCGTTGTGGTTTCAGATGCCTCAGGTGCCTCTCCACCCTCAGAAGCTGCATCTGCTACATTGTCACCCAGAATCACATCTGTCCTCTCTCTTGTGGTTTCCTCTAACACAGCTACAGCAATTTTGCCACAGGGTGACTCTCTGGGCGTGCCTGAACGAGAAACATGAGGCGTTATCAAACAATCTTTTTCTTGGGCTGCTTTTGCCTCATCAAAAATTTTCTTAAACGAGTCTGCAACATCTTGTAGTTTAAAACGCACAGCTAAATGTTCTACTTTTCTTTCACCGTCTGCAAAATCACATGCAGTCCACACCCACACTCTTTCAGTCCCTTTCATGGTTTGCAGAGTCATGTCTGGAGTTATCCTGTGATTGGCGCAGAGTTTCAACACCTGGTCTCTTCTCATCACTATGCGAACCTGCTTATTATCATAATTCTGTAAGATCTTTATGTCACCAATGCCCCTCTCTTTCCATTGGCCGACATCTTTATCATATCTATAGAGTTTTGCTCTGTGACTAAACACAACTTGTTCATTCTCCTCCCCACTGGACACTTCAACTAGATCAGGTAAGGGTACGACAGGCTCAAAGTACTGCCCATCTCTCTCCTCTTCCTGAGTCACATCTGATTCTTCATCAGTGCCCACCGAAGCCCCACTCTGGTTCAACTTGGCAGGAGATTTAGATGGGCTCAGTGCAGACTTAAAACTGAAGCTGAACCCAGTGGTGGACTCCCCAAAGCGGAAGAGGTTCTTCCTTACTGGGCTGTTGGCCAGCGGTGAGGCGTGAACAGAGCTGCTGCTGACGCTGTCATCCAGAGCCTCTTCCCGCAGGTCATAGTTGTCCCACTCCAGTGAGGGACCCTGGTTTTCAGGGCTGCGCCTGACCCCAGTGTCTGTAGTGCTGGCAGCACCAGCAGCTAGGCCACTGCCCTCCTCATCCACAACCTTTGTTTGATCATTTGTTAAAAATGTCTTGAAATCTTTCAGTCCACTCTTCATTTCCTCGGCTCTCTGTATCAACTTGGCAGCTCTGCCAGTATCTACAAGTTTATGGGGAGTCTGCAGAGGAATGTCTAAGAGAAGTCGCTGGCACTCCTCAAACTTCTGCTTGAACTCTTCAGCCAGTTCTGGCGTTTTGAATTTTGCTGCCAGTTGCTCCAGCTTGGCATCACCATCGGAGAAGTCACTGGCCAGCCACATCCATGCTCTGTCGGAGCCGGAAAGGGGCTTGAGGTTCATGGTGGTTGTTATCCAGTGATTGGCACATACTTTCAGAACTTGTTCTCTTCGCATCAGCATCCTCAGTTTGCCGTTGACTTCATTTTTGAGAATTTTTAAGTTCCCCAAACCTCTTTCTTTCCACTGACTAATCTCAGCATCAAACCTGAATAACTTCACCCGCTGTGAATACAGGACCTTTTCGTCTTCTTCTCCTGTCACCAGCTCTACCTTCTCAGGCATCTGCACGACGGGTTCAAAATGGATATCATCACTGTCCTCAGTCTTGTAGGTGTCATCATCTTTCTCCACATCAGCACAGGTGCCGGCCTTCTCAGATGTTTTACTCTTTTGTGATGAGAATAACTTTTCTCCAGCACCTAAAAATCCCTTGAAATTAGGGTCTTTCTTTCCAAACTGAAATCCTTCTCCTGAAGTTGATTTTGCAAGATCTGCAAAGGTAAAAGTGCCACTTGTTTGCCCAAAAATTACACCACTCCCATTCTTCTTACTCGTAGTATCCTGAGCCTGGGAACCAGTGTCATTTTCAAGGTGCTTGTCACTCTTGTCTTGACTCCCTTGTTCTTGAATGCCAAACTTAAACCCATCAGCAGACACAGGAATGGAAAAACTAAACCCTTCTTTTACTGACTTAAACTCTGTATTAGAAGAACCCTGAAATGTAAATGAAGGGGCATTTTCTTGATCCACATGCCCAAACTTAAACCCTTGCTCTGTAATGCCAAATTTAAAAGTTTTTTCTGGAAAGTTACTTTTAAACCCTGTTCCCACCTGATTTCCTGAAGACTCACTGAGCTTTGTTTTTGAGCTTTCTGTGAAAGTTGAAGGAGTTTCTGCAGTAGGTTTATGAGCATCACAAGCCTCACATTCTGAGGAAGAACTCTCATTTTGCATCAGACAAACACTACAATCCCCCTCTCCTTCTTTTTTGGCAAACACTCCTTCAAATCCATTCTTGGGAGTCTTGTCTTTGTCTGCAGAGGCAGGCAGTGGAATGGCAGGGGCAGGCGGACCCTGTTTACTTGGATTCTGACAAGCAACACACTGAGTAGCACTCGCTTCGTTTCGTACAAAGCACTCGCTGCAATCCCACTGCCCTTCCCTCTTAGTGAACACTCCCTCAAGCCCACTCTTTGGAGTCTTGCTTATCTCTGAAGATCTAAACATGAAAGAGGCAGGAGCTGGAGCAGCAGAAGTAGATGGACTTGGCTTAGCTGGATTCTGACAAGCCACACACTTCACAGCATTTGCTTCATTCCGCACTAAGCATGAACTGCAATCCCACTGGCCTTCCTTCTTAGCAAACATGTCCCCGAATCCACTCTTTGGAGTTTTACTTATCTCTGAAGTACCAAACTTAAAAGAGCCAGGTGCTGACACAGCAGTGGGCAGACTCTGTTTTCTTGGGTTCTGACAAGTAACACACTTTGTAGCACTTCCCTCATTTCGTACCAAGCACGCACTACAATCCCACTGTCCTTCCTTTGCAGAAAACACAGATCTGAAATCACTGTTTACAGACTTAGGAAAATCTCCCTGGCCAAATTTAAAAGAAGTTTGCACAAATGAAGATGCACTTTTGTTAGGAGATTTTGTATTCTGGCATGCGATGCACTTCGATACACTAGGTTCATTTCTTACTGAACAAGTACTGCAATCCCAGTGACCTTCTTTCTTTGGAGTCATCAATGTAAATCTGTCTTGAACACTTTCTGGACTGCTTTTGGGAAGAGCACCAGTTTCCACTAATGGTGGGCTTCGGAGCTCTTTACTGTTAGGGTTTAGGTTTTGGCATGATACACACTTTTTAGCACTGGCAGCATTCTTTAATGAGCAGCTGCTGCAATGCCACCAAGATCCTTCTTTCTTTGGAGCCTGAAATTCAAAATTCGTATTTGCAGCATCAGACTTGCAAACATCCTTGTTGTCATGACTTGTGGGTTCTTTTACAATTCTGATGGCCTGGTTTGGTGCTACAGCTATATTTGTTCCTGCTGCTTTTAAAATACCCTGGGCCTCTTCAAACTTGCACTTAAAAAGTGCTGCTTCATCAGGAGTTTTAAACCTAATAGCTAGTTGTTCTGGTTTTGGCAACTCATCTGCATAATCAAGGGCATGCCATACAAAAGATCGGTCTGATCCTGCATTTGGTGTCAGCTTCATATCTGGACTGATGTAATGATTGGCACAGATTTTCAATACTTGCTCTCGTCTCATTAGAAGGCGAATTTTACCAGATGTTTTATGCCTTAGTATTTTCACATTGCCAACCCCACGTTCCTTCCATTCTTTACATTCTCCATCAAAACGGAACAATTTTGCACGATTGCAGAAGAATTCCTCTTCATCTTCCTCGCCCGTTTTCACTTCAATCTTGTCAGGAAGAGGTACCACAGGCTCAAAGTGAGGGCCATCGTCGTCATCATCCCCTTGGGCACTTCCCCCATCTGCTTCATGATTCTTACTTGCCAGCTCTGGAGCAGGTGTTCCAAACACAGATTTTCCAGGCCCATGAAAAGTAAATATATCATCACTTCGGTGAAAACTAGGATTCTTTTGCTGACTTGGCCCCATATTTTCTGTAAATGAGATTCCAGATACATTTTTGCTGCCAAAACTGAATGCATTTCGGGGACCAATGGTTTGACCAGGGACTGGTTTTGGTCCACTATACCCATCTCTTTGCAAAGGTTTATCTGAAGTTAGGAGACCCAAAAGGCTTTCACTATTATTGTAAGCTGTAGAAGGAGGATGTGTTACAACCTGCGGTGAAGAAAATGTGAAGTCACCATCATTTGATTTGAAATTTGAGTTAAATTTAAAAGGAGTTGGCTGTGTAGTATGAGCGGGTGTTGTCAAAGATGGCCTTACTCCTTCACCAGGCACAGACTGAACAAAATTTGACTTTCCAAATTCTATAACCTTAGACTCTACAGATCTTGATGCATGAGCTCCAACTGGAGGTTTTGTAAAATATCCTGGTTCCGGCAAAGGTGGATTTGTGCTTGTCTGCTGAACATTGTAATTAAAGTAATCATCACCCCTAGGTGACAGAATTCCTGTTGCAGGAGACTCAAAACGCAGTGGAGGACCATACATCTCCTGAGAGAACATACAAGCAGATGAGCTTTGCACCGGTGGTGTGTGCATCTGTTGAGAGTAGGCATAAATATGCTGCTGGGGCGGAAGCCTATTCATGCCATAAACTGGACCCTAAAAGAAAGAGTTAAAATATGTTGTAGATTGTAAGACTCTACAGAACTAGACAGACAACAATTATCACAAATCTTACACATGAGTATTATGAAGAGAGTATCACCATGGTGCAGACATACCCACTGGTGAAGGAAAGGCAACCTGACTACATACAAAGCTACTTGCAAATGGCATATACCTGGCATACAATGAAAATTAATGCCCACAGCATCTTAAAAGTTTACATCTACAAAAAGTAATTACCTTCTTCATACCTATACAGTTTATTGAATGATGTTAAAAACGGTAATGATGGTAAGGAAGACTTACTATCATGAGCATTTACAATGTGCCAAAGGGTACTGTTCTCAACACATTATCTCACTTTAACACCCTCAAGAACCCTATTAATTACGGTATCAGTATTATCTTCATTCTACATATGAGGCATATGAGGAACAAAGAAGGTAAGAAACTTGCCCATGGTCACATTAAGCAGAAGAGCAAGGGTTCAAATGCAGCCTAACCCTGTCAAAGCCCTCACTTTCCACTACACTTGTGATATCAGATCTTAATTCATAGCTATGCAATGGCATTGGCCTGCAAGTACTTACCACACAGTGATTCTGCACAGACATTTTAGTCCTACTTCTGTCAAACAGAAGACCAAACACCACCACCATTCCCATTTAAAAAAATTCTAAATGTTCATATTATCATTATCATAGAAAAGGAAGGTGACTATAAGTAAAGTATAACTTCTGTTATCTGGAAAGAAATTTAAAATGTCTGTACCTTAAGGGATATATAAGTTTTAAAATTGTACTACCCTAAATTTCTTTAAAGAAAGCCTAAATAATTAAAAAGGAAACAGTTGCAAATGTATAAATTATTCCTTTGTTACCTTTGTGGGAGTAACATTAGCTGCTGGTCTGAGAAGATACTGGGAATTATAAGCTGGTGACTGACTATAATATACTGAAGGGCCGGTAGTTGCAACTAAAAAAAAAAAGGGGGGGGGAGCACTGTTAAAATCTATACCACAGTAAAAAGACTACCTAGGCAAGAACTATAAATACAAAGGTAAAGAAATCAATGAAAGATTTAACTACTTAGATTTTCAATTTTCTATATATAAAAAAAATGCCACACGTGACAGACTAGGAAAATTGCTAAATATGATAGAGTGAGAGAATAGTCCGGCCACAGTTAAGAAGGGTGCATAACAAGCATACAGAAAGGAAATGAGAAGAAAGCAGATGCTCCGTTTTCTAACATCAGTAGGGCTGTAAAAGCAGTCATTAGACTCTGGACATCAGAAATATTGGAAATACAAAGTTACAAAGAGGACACAGGGATCAAAACTGCGTCAAATGGCTCTCAGCGCCATGTTACTGAAGTGAGTAAGCCTCCAAAGTCTCTAGAGTGACAAGGATACATTTTGGAAACCTGTGTTAAGAATGTTCAGGTAAAACTCATGGGAAAAATTCTCGAAAAAGCAACATAAAATGTGTTCTTTAATCCGGGTGTTGTGGTGCATGCCTGCAATCCCAGTACTCAGGAGGCTGAGGTGGGAGGATCCTTGTGAGTTTGGGCTACAAAATAAGCTCAAGGACAGCCTGAACTGCATAGCAAGACCCAGTGTTCCTTAAAAACAACAAAGTGGGGTGTGGTGGTGAATGCCTGTAATCCCACCACCAAGCTGGCTGAGGCAGGAGAATCACTGAGTTCAAGGCCAGTCAGAATTACATGGTGAGACTTTTGTCTCAAAAAACAGAAAGAACAACAAAACTTGACCCATGTAAAAACACTCATGCTGATGTTGTACTATCTGCTCCATCTGCTTTGAGTTTTACCAGGAAACCAAACAGAAAGGTATCACATATTAAACTTACAGTACTGAGTGAGATCTGTCTTACTACAGAATTTCAGGAAACAAAACAGATGTTTCACGTCTGTCTGTATATGAAAGAACTGAAATTTTTGCTCCACCAAGTACCAAGTAATTGATTTTGAAAAAGAACTGAAAATGCCCTAGAGAAAAGCCTATGCGGAAACTCGTATGTCTGAATGTAAAAACAGAAAGAACTTCCTGAAGATAGCCATTTTGGAATCACTCTGAAGTAGAAGCAGGCATGGAACACAGAATCAGCTGACAGACATGAGCCAAGAATCTTAAGATTATAGGTTAACTAGGATTTTCTAAATTGTTTTATCAGCAACTCAATCAGCAAAAAAAAAAAAAAAAAAAAAAAGGAGGAGGATCATTTAAACCTATGACTATGGCTATAACCCCAGCACTCAGGAAGCTAAAGCAGGAGGACTGCCAGCTGGGGCTACCCAGTAAGTTCAGGACCAGCCTGAACTACATAGCAAGACTGTGTCTCAAAAACACAAAACAAAAGAAATGAACTAAAAACAACTATTGCAGAACAGAAAATATAAGTGACAATATAAAGTACTGTTTTTTTTTTTTTAACAAAAAACTTAAAAACAATACCTTTTTGTTTGTACAAATCGACAAAGGTTTTTGGATACTGGTGATAGTCAACATAGGCAAACGTGAAAGATGGGGCCAGATACTCATGGTTAAAAGAACCAATAACCATAGGAATGCGTCAAGAGCGTGATTTTCAACAGCCATTGCAAACCAAAAACATAGATAAAGCAACAGAACTGGCAGTACTGCCACATAAACTACTTAATTTAAAAACTACTCAGAACTTAAAAGTAACATTTTTAAAGTAGCCTAATTCATCTGCCTACAACATAATAATAATCTCACAAAAAATCACTTTATGTACTAAAAAAAAAGGAAATGTTTCAAAATGTTAATGTAATTCTACAGGATAGCTTCAAAGGCATTGAGTTTTTAGTTTTCTTTACACTGTTACTTCAGTTTCCTATCTTGGCATATTCTTTACTTTTATTAAGGGAAAAAAAATCTATGAACACCAGAACAGAGATCAAGAGACTTGGGCTCTTCCTTCTTTGCTCCGTAGCCCTGTCAGTGAGCCACGTGAAGGCTGTGAAACGAGGCTGTGCTGTTTCTTCACATTTCACCAAGTCAGTGCAGCAATGAAACGAGATAATGTGGATGTCATGCTTAATACACTTTAAGATCTCTATGCCCGTACAGAGCAGAGATGGAGCCTGAAGTTCACAAGGGTGCAAATGGCTAGCTGTTAGGAGTCCTGAAAGAGCCTAAGAGAAGTAGCTGACTTCCATCCTTGCTCTCACTGCTCCAAATGATGCCAGGGGCTACATGTGAGCAGAATCTCATATACATATCCACAGAATGACATGACTAGGAGTCTCTGCCATGTGCCTGCACTGAAAACAGCTTGTTGTAAGAGGACAGTGGCATGACCTTCAGTACAGTCCCAAGTTCACATAGCAGCAATGTGCTCTTCTGATCTAGCATCATCCTAGATCTGTTCTGGGTTAAAAGCAGTTAGAGAAAAACATACCACCACAGGTTGGACAGCTATTCTGCAAATCCTTGGGATCAGAAGTGTTTCAGATTTTAAAATATTTGCATGTATCCAATGCGATGTCTTGGGGAGGAGTTCCCAGTAACATCAAATTCGTAAGTTTTGCATGCACGCTTTAAACACAGATTAAAAAGAAATTCTACACAATATTTTTAATGCACACAGATTTGAAGTGCAATCTGTCCCATGAAATCAGGTGGAGGATTTCCCACTGAGGGAATCACATCACATTTCAAATTTTCAGAATGCTTAACCTGCATCATTTCAGGAATCTATCTCATGTTATTTTACATTATTAAAAAAAAAATCCCATTTTTTACATCTCTGCCTCTGGAAAGCAAAGTATCATCCTGGCAAGTGGCCTTTAAGAGCAGCACTGTTAGGGGCTGGGGATTTAGCTCAGCGGCATAAGTGCCTGCTTTGCAAATACATGGTCATGAGTTCGATCCCGATACCAAAAAAAAAAAAAAAAAAAAAAAGAATAGCATTGTTTGAACCCCAACTCTAAAACTAGCTGAATAAAAACTGCCTTTCTGAATCCATTTCCTCATCTGTACAATAGGATTTAATAATGATATGACCACTCAGTTACTGAAATTAAATCAAATCACACACACAAAGCACTTCTGCACACAGCTGAGCCACAGGAAGCACAGTGCATAGGCTTGGCTCATACGCTGTCTACAACACAGTGTAGTGAACACCAGCCTGACCCCAACCCCAACTCCCTACACATACCCAGAGGCTCACAGCACAGTACTAGGGCAACTGTCAAGAGAAGTTAATGTACATAGCTGAAGCACAAGTGAAAAACAGTATGGTCTAACTTCAAACCTCTTGTCCTCCTGAGTACAGTAATGGTATTTTAAAATACATGAAATTTCCTATTTATGACCAGCCTCCCTATATATAAAATCAAAATAACTACCCAGAAGTTTAAGTCTTAATTAGGCATCTCTTAGTGCACAGTGTAATGTTATATTCATTAATGTTTCTCAACTTCACCCATCTCAGACTCAGGCTTAACTAAGATACACTTTAGAGAGTTCCTTTAGTCTTAATACACATGGGTTCAGATAAAGCTTGTTTCCTTAATGCTTGGAGTTTTAAAATTCTCAATTATAACAAATACAGCTTTTTAAGTAACACAAGGAGACATATCAACACACATATAAGTAAATATAGACAACTCATCTATTTAATAGCAGAGGTGGGAGACCACATGGGAACAGCTCAAAGGTAGAGCCCTTGTCTAGCATGCACCAGGCCCTAGGTTTGATCCTCAGTTTCCCAGTACAACATAAAAAGAGGCAGGAGTATGTATGCTGTATGTATGTGTATTTGTCCATGCCTGCATAAATGTAACTGACTTTAGTAAAACTTGAGGATTATCCAGTTGCCAACTCACCTGTGAGTGGAGCCCCATGAAAAGTCTGTGATCCTTGATACCCATCAGGCATTGGGTCTGGCCCATAATTCTCCACGGGCCAATGATGTGGGGATGCTGAATTACTGCTATTTAGTTTCAGTTCCTGCATTTCTTTCTATTGGAAGAAAAAAAGAATGTAATTTTAAATGATGAATTATGCCTAGCCAGAAACAATGCCAAGGCAAACTTAAAATACTTTTTGTTTGCTTTCTTTCAATTTTTGAGACCAAGTCTGGCTATGCAATTCAGGCTGGCCTTGAACTCACTATGTAGCCCAAGCTGGCCTCTAATTAAGGCAATTCTCTGGCTTCCGCCTCCTGAGTACAGGAATTACAAACACGCACCACTATTCCCAGCCAACTTACATACTTTTAAAAGAAATTCTATTTTTCAACAAAATCCAGGTATCAAAAACATGAATAGCTAAATCTTGCAGGCGGCCTAAATGTTCACCAACAGATAAATGGATAAAGAAAGTATGGTATTTATAAACAATGGAGTACTATTCTGGCATAAAGAAGAATAAACTCAAATTATCTATGGGAAGATGAATGCACTATGAGATTATAATGTTAAGTGAAGTAAATCACAAACTTAAAAACTGCCTGGTTTCTCTTACCTGAGACAACCAGTGGATATAAAGAACAAAATAAGAGATGATAGGAAAACAAAGAGAAAAAAAGTTATTGGAATCCAGCATGGACAATGTATCTATAAGTGTACCTTGATTTAGTATAATTGTCTTATGTGTTTTATATGTTTTTGGTCTATTAATCTGAAAATTAATCTGTGCTTATGATTTTAGAAAAAGAAGGGCCTGGCAAGCATGAGGTTGTGAGTTCAATCCCCAGAACCAAAAAAAAAAAAAAAAAAATCACCATGATTCTCCCCACACTCAGGAAATTGAGGCACAAAGACTGCCTGTGCAAGGCCAGCCCAGGATACACAGTGAGCTGAAGAGCAGCCTGAATTACACAGCAAACCCACCCCCCCTTCCCAAAAGAAGAACCCAATCTTTATTTTCTTAATTTGCTCACTCTAAACTAGAAAACCTAATGATCTCATTTCCATTCTATACTTGCCATTATTAATCTTTCTGAAGTTCAAAAGCTCAAAATCCAAGACCTCGAAATTAAACCTCTTGTGACATTCATGATCCTCAAATCCAGAGTCTGCTCTCCACACTACTGCATACTTCATGCCACCTAGACTACCGAAATTCAAAACCCACCTCTCAATTCTTACCCAGATGTGCTGAAACAAACCACTGCCAATCCTCAAGGTCATGGCAAATGTTCCACCAACAAAGGAAAAACAACAAACATCTGTTCAGAGTTTATTATGTACAGAATATGACTGAAAAATATGGCGAATAAAGGTCACACTTCAAATGCATCTGCCCATCATTCCTGCCACATTCTGAAGCACTTCTGAAAGTTTTCCATCATCGGTATCTAACATAGCTATGCTGCCAGCTATCTGTTTTCTTCTTCTTTACGAACAACTCTATAGGAATACCCTACCCAGCTCCAGACACTACAAAAAGTCCCCTTACAAAAAAAGAACAAATCAGTAAGTTTTTTTTTCCCCCCCAAAACCACAAAAAATAAAAAACTACAGCTATCAGAACACAGGTCAGTTTTGAAAAGTCTCGAACTCCTTTGTATCAACCAAGCCACCTGACCAGTTATAACAAGTGAGGTCAGAAGAGACCCCAATGTCTGCTTTCTCCTGGACATATTTCAAGCAGAAATCTCCTGGAAGCCATAACTCTGTCAATATTCAATCCCAACAGCCCCCTCCTCACCCCTCAACTGGGCCAAATGCTGCATGTCTAAGACCAAGAAGCCAGGGGTCCTGACTGGGAAACAGGGCAGAACTCTGATCCTGCAATCCCAGATGAAATCATCCTTTTCAAATTCAAAGAACCAGGAAGTGTGATGGAAAATGGATTCAGCAACCCTCACTTTGCAAAGTCAAACAAGAGAGAGATGGCAACAGATACAAGATCAGTTATCTGTGGCGGAGTCCATACCAGCACCCAGCTCCTCAGACCCACAGCCTGAGATCCACCACGCTTCCACAGAACACAGTTCTACGTGCCCAAGTCCTATATGCAAAGTCAAGTTTATATATAACATCACAGACCATATCGCACAAAACTAATATATAAATGGCTGTACATATTCTAAAAACTTTCTGCTCCAAATGGTTGTTTTAAAGTCACACACTGCAGACTGCAATGTTATCACCACATATCAAAATTTCCTTGATATCATTTCAGAAGTTTGAATGTCTAGTAAGCATAAAAAAAGCTACTTTTACTGTATTTCTAATTTCAAAGAGGTAAAAGCCCCTTTGAGCACTACAACACAATTAAGCCAAAATCATGTGAAAGCATTAAAAATGATTACTTTTTCAAAGCTTAGAACACTTTTCAATTGCTACTTATAAATCTGACCCACACCTCTTCTACAGGCAATGGAGAAATAACACCCAAAGAGCAAGGTACTCTAAACTTGGTAGTTCAATTCAATCACTTGGGAACCACCTGTACCAGAACCATGATTCTGAATAGAAGTCTCTATTTTTAAGGGGCTCATATTCTGTGGAAGAGGTAGACACATAAGAAAAATGTGGTAAGGATTAATAAAGAGTATTGTAAAACATGGTATGACTTAAACTACTGCAAACAGCAAGGGGACATTTTGACCAACTTCACAAAGTATGCAAGTGGTGCAGAAAAAAATCTTGAACAAGAGGTACATTTAGAGAAATTAAATGGTTTACCTTAATGGCTTCTACTTGTTGGCAGATCATTTTCAGCAAAGAATTTTGATCTTCTGCCCATCGAGGTGGTGTTCTGGGAGAATACTAATTATAATAATCATAATAAATAACCACAGAATAGTACCTAAAACATTTAAAGAAGAAATATATCCCATAATGGAATGCTTCTTTTCTTTCCTACTTACCATATAACTTTTGCTTGGTGACAGAGAGTATTTGGTGGGAGATGGTGCAGAATGTTTGATCTCAGGATCTGCATTTCGCAAACTCCCATTCTTATAAAGTGAACCTCCCTCACTACAGTCCTCTAGATCCTGCATGACGGAGTTAAACATATCCTTCACTGACTCCAGGGACACTGGTAGCTAAAGAAAAAGACATTAACCAAAGGGTTACCAAAAATACCAGGAAAAAAAGAACCCTCTAAAACAAAGATTTGATCTTAATCTGCTGACATTTTTCTCATTTCCTAAGAAGCACTTCATACTTTAAATTATAATACATGTTGAAGTGTCATATAATCTAAAGTTTCAAACAGAATTAAGAATTATTTCGCCACAGCTGGGTGTGATGGCACATGCCTATAATCCCAGCACTTAGGAGGCTGAGGCAGTAAGTTTGTTGCGAGTTTGAGACTAGTCTGGGCTACAAAGTGAGCTCAAAGCCAGCCTGAACTCCATAATAAGACCCTGTCTCAAAAAGACGACAAAAAAAACAAAACAGCAGAATCGTGGAAAGAAAGAAGTACACAAACCGAAGTATCACTAATAGCAGAGATACGGAAGTTTTCCCACATGAATACGCTACCAGCTTTTCTGACTGATGTTGAATGAAAATATACAGATGCTGGGATGCATAAATCTCACTCTAACAGCAACAACATAAATTAACCAATAAAATACTCAGCAAGAAGGCAGAACCTAACTCAAGGCCATATTGACAGTGCCAAACTGAGGACAGTTGGGAAACAAGATGGCCCACAGCAGGTGATAAGGATAAGAAGAGATGTTCTGATGCTATCAGCAACCTTCCATTCCAGCAAGTTCTGAAATTACAGTATTTGTTTTGGTCACACTGCCAAGATAACAAAATTTTAAAATGCATACTTCAGAAACCTTTTGTTTTCCAGTGGTGCTAGAGATCAAATCCAGTGTCTGTGTACACCAGGCAGTGTATTGCTGAATTACATTCACAGACCAGAAAGCTTTTCTAATGCCACAGTTAACTTTTGTTAACTGTGCACATCTAGATTACCAAACTTTAAAAAAGAGCATCAGCTGGGTGTGGTGGTGCTTTCATTAACACCAGCACTTGGGAGGCTGACACAGGAGAATCGCAAGTTTGAGGCCAGCTAGGGCTACACAGAGCCCTAAGCCAGCCTGTATTACCATATTGAGATCCCATCTCAAAAAACCAAACAAACTGAAAAGGGCAGCAAAAGTAAGATAAAACAAAAACCTAAGAGCACTTATGCACACACACATGCACACATTGCCTTTTGTACACAAACAGCAACCACCACTGAGTAATTCTGGACTTACAAAAAATACAAACCCAAAGCAAAAAAAAAAAAAAATCATCATCAGTATGAATGATCCTAAGTGACAGACAACCACCTGCAACTTACTTTCTGGACCACTGATGGATTTGAATCAATGTTGTCTAAAATCTTTATTAGGTAGTCCCTGCTCTTCCTCAGATAATTTTTGCATTCTTCTTGTTCTTCAGGAGAAAGGGCATCATTTTCAATGTCTTCTGCTTTCCTGTGGAAAATCTAAACAGGGTGCTCTTATGAAACAATTTGTTTTTTAAAAACAAAAGTTTCTTAATCCAAGCACCACACCTACTTACCAGTGCAAGATTCCAATAAGAAACAACACTTTTAATAGATTCAAAAACAGTCAGAGCATCTTCTATATTTCCATTAACTGCCTCATATATAGCAAAACTGATGTGTGCCTCTTCTTCATATTCACCAGTTTCAGAGACCTAAACACATCAAGCAGTTTTTACTCATTCCACTTCTACTCAGAATATCAAACCCCAAAGATTTTCCAAATTCTGTATAATCTGACAAGATTCACATCTCATTATTCTCTGCCATATTTCTTGCTAGTAATGCATTTAGAAAGCAATACTGACTATAAAAAACAAGGCAATTTATTTAAAGAATCAATATTTTTATTGGTTTATTATAAATTAATTCAGAAGAATATTCTCTATTACCTGAATGTCCACACTATGAAAATGTAAAAACAGAGGATCAATAGGTTCAGGAATACTATTCTTCTTTTTTATTATCTTCAACAATGGTAAAACTTTCTTCCAATAATGAACACTTCTGCCTATGTAGTCCCGTTGGTCATAGAAAGAATTAAGACTGCTGCCCTAAAATACAAAGTTAGAAGAAGATACAACCTTAAGGAACACTCATGATCACATCTAAAAATTCATCTACAATTGGTACGAACAACTAGTTAAATTTTCTAGTCAAAACCAAAAGCACTCTCAAGTCATTTGTTTGACTTTGCAAATCCTGGAATAATGAACCACCTCAACACAAGACAGTAAGCTTTTAAATACTTTCTATAATACAATAGTGCCTCAGTTCACAAACTCAATTCTCCCCATGATCCTGGTCATAAACCAAACTGGATGAGAATCCAATCAAATTTCCTGTAAAGTCAACATTGAATCTAACCAATGAATTTGACTTGGATCTTACTCAACTTGCTTTGCAACCAGAACTGTGGAAAGAATCAAGTTCCTGAACCGAGATATCACTGTACTACTTGTGTCAGGCAGCCCATGCTATTTTTAAGACTCACCATTTTTAGATGCCCAAAGACTGCTTCTCTGCAAGTGTCATAGCCTGAGCAGAGTTAATCATCTACATCTAATTCTGACATAGTAAAGACAGTAAGTATTTAGGGAGACCTGTAATGTCCTTACCTAAAAGGTCTTATGCCACCCAGTATGTTAAAAATTTTTCAGGATGGACAATAATTATTTAACTAATTATTAACTACAGGAACAGCTCCTACCTATACACTGTACTGGACATCATTCTTCTTAAGTGCTTATGGTGAACTTCATTAACTCTATGGTAACATTTACAAACACATTCCAGCAGCTAATGTGAAAAGCTGCTACTATTTCAGTTCAAGGTTTTCAAAAATTAAGACATTATACTTTTAAGAAGTGTAATTCAACGAACTCACCGTTTTCAGGAGGTATTTTGCCCAATGCACAAGCAGAGCAGGCTGAAGGCCATGTTTTTCTAGGCCTCTTAGGGTGACTAGTTCATGTTGAACTAAAAGTCGCAATTTTGCTGCACTTCCGGGTCTAAAAAAAGTTGTATTCAACAGTTTCTTTAAAGACGTGTAACTCCATAGTCAGACCTGCATGGTCTTGTGACAAAGTAATCTTGTTCTTGGGCCAGGGATATAGCTCAGCAGTGTAGCACTTGCCTGGCAAGCGTGAGGTTCTGAATTCAATTCCCAGTACCCACAAAGTAAATCTCATTTACTCCCTCCCCCAGTACTGGAGACTGTACCCAAGGCTGTCACCTACATCCCCAGCCCTCTTCATTTTGATTTTTTACAGGGTCTAAGCTAAATTGACCAGACTGAGGTTAACTCTGCAGTCCTGTCTCAGCCTCCCAGCTGCTAGGATTGTAGGCATTTGCCACCACAGCTAGTACCAAGTTACACCCTGGTAGCCCCAGAGAGCAAGTGAGGCTGTCCTGGTTCACTACTCACGCTGCCTTTCTGTGAATGAGAGCAGAAACTGCGTCCCACCATGATTTCTGCTTCTCAGCACACAGCTGCTTGCACACAGGAAGTGGCAGGCACAGTGGGTAGTAGTGGCTGCGGTGGGAATAGTGCTTCTCCTTTAACTGCAAGTGGCTGGTATATATGACTCCAAGAAGAAACACCTGTGGTATTTAAAGAAAACTTGATTTAAGTTAGAAAAAACATTAAACCACGCTCAGTAATTGTTTGTTGGAATGCTCACTTACCTCAAGATCTAAAATACATATTGATTCAGGTGCATTTGTTTCAAGCTTTGATGTCTCCTGAGGCAAATGATGAAAAAGCTGCTTTAGCCACTTTCGAAATGCAGGTACAGAAGGCAGTGAATTCCACTGTAAACCCAGCCAGGTCAGGTGCTGGAGGCTTCCATTATGGGCTCGAACAGCGCCTGCATGAAAGGGAGACTTGGCTTGAGTTGAGGGTTTGAGACTTACTCTATGCTATCAATACTGACAGAATATGTATGCAATCAGCTTATGTAAAATTATGAAATAATTATCAATTGCTTCTATCCATCACAATGGGAAAAACTAGGGTAAGTTCAAACTCAAGTCCTTATCAAATGCAGTCACCCTTTGTAACTAGAAATTTTAACAGTTGTGAATAAGAAAGTCCTTTTCCAGGCCATCTAAAAACAGTGAGACTCACTAAAACTCATTAAGTCAAGTTGCTCACACAGAGTAAATAAAAAATGCACACCTAAAAAGAAATCTTACTGGATTTTCCTTCCAGCAGAGTCATTAGAACTATGGGCTACCACTGCATTAGTTTATTATTAAAGAGATCTTTCCTCCTTCTACAAAAAATCCAATACTGAAAAGTTTATGGGCTTCCAGAAGCATAGAGGTATAGTCTTTTTGGCAGTCTGGCAATTTGCAAGAGATTTAAAGATGTTCATCTCTTTAGCTTCAGTTTTTAGGAATTCTGCTACAGAAATAATTGAAAAGTAAGTTTTGATGTAAAAACAATTGAGTTGCTAACCTTCACAGGTGTATTGTATACGATTCATTTTATCGGCTTATGAATGGATTTCACTTATGAATAATTCTCCCAGAATGGAACTACTTTGCTGAACTGGAGACTTACTGTATTATAGATATTTCTCATTTAACAACTGCTCAGATTTACGACTGCAGCATGCTGCTCAGATTTAAAAAACATTTAACAGTTGGGAATAAGAAAGTCAAAATTGGGCCGGGGGTTTAGCTCAGCGGTGTAAGTGCCTGCTTGACAAACACGAGGTCGTAAGTTTTAACCCCGGCACCAAAAAAAAAAAAAAGAAACAAAGTCAGAATTACGCCCTGCCCTTTTTAGGGTACAGCTCTGTACATCTTACTTTCTTCAATGTTTTTGTACAGTACACCCTGCTTACACAGTACTGTAAGGTTTTCTGATTGTACAGTACTGTAGTTTTATATTCTATTATACATTATAGGACTGCACTTAAGAGTTATGCAAAGCCAGGCTCATTGGGGCACCCTGTAATCCCAGCACTCAGGAGGCTGAGGCAGGAGGAGCCTTGCAAGTTTGAGACCAGCCTGGGCTACAAAGTGAGCTCAAAGCCAGCCTGAACTGCATAGTGAGACCCTGTCTCAAAAAGACAAAAAAAAAGTTATGCAAATAAAAGCAAAGTCAAGCTGGAGTCCCTTTTGATCATTTCTGTGTCCTGAATACTGTAATGCACATATTACATACGATTTCTCATTTACCAACCCATTTAATGACCTAGTCTCAGGATGACAGCCTAGTCATTAAACAAGAAATGTCTTACTTTTAATAGTGGAAAAACTGAAAATAATGTGGGTGCCCACTAACAGAAAGTAGCTAGCAAATTATGGCAGATTCATAAAAAAGACATTGCCGGGCCAGGGATTTAGCTCAGTAGTTCAAGTGCTTGCTTGGTAAGCGCAAGGTCAGGAGTTCGATCCCCAGTACCAAAGGAAAAAAAAGATATTGCCCATTACATAGTTTTAATATAGATTCTGTTGTATTATTTTTAATGAAAAAGACAATAGTAGATATATTTACATATACACATACGAGTATATATAGATGCATATATTACACATTTTACCTCCCCCAAGGAAAAAAACCTGAAAGGAATACAAGAAGATGTTAAGCCATTATTTTTGGGCAATGTATTTTCCTAATATAAAAGGATTAAGATGCAGAGTGTTTCTGCTGAGACACAACTTACCAATATCGTATCTAGCCAACTCATCAGGCCCCGGTGCTCGCACATCAATGTACCCAATGTTATCACTAACAAGGAAAGAGTGCTCCTTAGGAGACTTAGAAAACAGAGCATCGTACAGAGCAGCCTGCCCACATTTATTGGCAAAAGATTCCACAATCTCCTTTATAAGATTTGGCTTGCCACGACTTAGGTTTAGCAACATGTGCCCTAAAAAACAAAAGTTAATTTCCATCATTTTATGATAAGCAGATTATAGTTACTCACAATTTAACTATTTCATGTATACGCCCAAGGAGGAAATAACATAATTATCTCAGACCTCACTCTCCAACCCTGAATCCTAACAGGACAATAAAAATGTGCTTATGTAGAAATAAATAGAGTACAGATTGAATATCAACTATGTCTACCTAAAAGAGAAACATGAATGGAACATTCCAAAAGTATTTGCATTTTAGAAAACTGTAGGTTTTAAGCGGCCATCAGACAGTAGAACAAAGCTCTAATTCTCTAATCTGATACACTGACTTCTAAATCTGGCTGACCAGTATGCTCCTCTAAAAGGCTTTTAAGATGGGTGGAGACTGAGGCAGGAGAATCACTGCGAGTTCAAGGCCAGCCTAGACTCCAAAGTAAGTTCAAGACCAGCCCGAATTGCACAGTAAAACCCTGTCTCAAATAAATAAATAAATAAATAAATAAATAAATCCATCCATCCATCCATAGATGCAAACATCCATAGCTAGCTAGCTAGCTTTTAAGAAGTATTTGCAGGCCTCACTCACTCCTGGATGTTTCTTAATTATACAAGTTTGGGGTGATGAATCAATAAAGCACTCCTTGGATAAGTAAAGTGCTAATACATGCTACAACATAGTGAAGCCTGAAAACAGGCAAAGTGAATGCAGCCAGTCACAAAAGTCCAAATACTATATGATTATAGGAAATATCTGCAATGGCCTTTGTTTTTTTTTTTTTTGTCTTTTTGAGATAGAGTCTCACTACGGAGTTCAGGCTGGCCCTGAGCTCACTTTGTAGCCCAGGCTGGTCTCAAACTTGCAATGCTCCTCCTGCCTCAGCCTCCTGAGTGCTGGGATTACAGGTGTGCACCACCACACCCAGCTCTGCAATTGGCTTTTGAAAAGAGACAGTAGGGGGCCAGGGATATAGCTTAGCAGCACAGTGCCAGCCTTAAAAAGAGACAGATTAGGGAAAATGGGGACTAATTACTAATCAGCACTGGGTTGTGAGAATGGATGCACAACTGGTGTGTGACAAGCTGTTCAGACACATATTTTTTCCTTGGGGTTAATTCTGCTGCTCAGTCAGGTATGACTACCAACAGACTAGTACTGTCTTAGTAAATTTAAGTGCCCGGATCAAAGACCGCAAACACAGCTGATTTTACTAAGTGTGACACCCTGCCAAGTGTGCTGGTTGTGTGAAGGCAGAAGACATAAAAGAACAGAAAAAAAAAGTCACACTCCAAGGATTAACTCCTTCCGAGAGAGTGAGCCATGAGACAGGCGCACCCAGCACTCTGACAGCCTCAGGAGAAACCAAAGCTCACAGCGACTTAGAAGTAATACCACTTCGGGCGCTGGCTTAAGCGCCTGCCTGGCAAGCGCGAGGTTGTGAGTTTGATCCCCGGTACCAAAAAAAAAAAAAAAAAAAAAGAAGTAATACCACTTCCTGCTCTTCATGAGGCTCACCAGCATTACCCCCAAACTTTGCCCCAGAGACAATTACGTCTCTTTAGGTTACTGCTTCACTCCCTGGCCTCCCTTTAAGTCCCTGCTTTAGCAAAAGGTCAGGCAGCATGTGCAGCCCCCCAGGCACTATCCCAAGCTACCACGCTGAGAAATGTCTTCACAGTTCTCAGCACCTAAAAGGATGTGTACACAGCAGCTTCCTTCCCAGCAATTCTAGAGAAAGAGGCATCGCTGAGCTTGTATTGCCCAAGGCACTGTACAAGCAGCTAGTATTAAATGGTTGGCAAATGAGTAATGCTACTCAGCTCAGGAAATGCTCTGAAATACTTAGGGTGCAGCCTCTACTAACTACATAAAGAATGGCTTAGGAATCACTTCCACCCAAGGGCAAACAGTAGCAAGTATTCGTTCATTTTAATGACAGTGCTATTTCTTCTCAGCCATTTGTACCTCTTTGCCCTTATATAATACACCAAAAAGAAACAAGCAATTATGACAGATTATCTCCTAGACAGAAAGATTTTTAACATTAAGATGTGCACTAATAGTAATTCTCCTTTATTCTCTTTTAAATTAAGTCAATTAAGGGCCAGGGGTTTAGCTCTACAACATAAGCGCAAGCACAAGGTCATGAGTTCAATCCCTGTACCAAAATAACTAAATAAAGTCAGTTAAAACATTACTATTACCTGACTGGCTCAAACGATCATGGGCCATCATTTCCAGTAGATTTTGTCCAGCATCTCCTTTTATTAATTTAATCTTTGGTCTTGGAACCTGGTAAATTTTAGAATCAAAAATCTTAATTCAGTGGTACACAACTTGCTTCCCCCTCAAATTTCTAACATATTACTATTACATATTTTTGATAATGCATAAAGTTAATAATTAAATTTGATTGGAAAATACTACAAATGGGAACCAAGGAACACAATCTATAAAGTATGAATAAAAAGCATTTTTTTTGCAATACTAAGCTTGAGCCTAGGGCTTTTGGACTGAGCTACATTCCTAGCCTTTTGAAAGGTTTTTTTGTTTTGTTTTCAGTACCAAGAACTGAACTCACAACCTCACACTTACCAGGTAGGTGCTTTGCCGCTAAGCTATATCCCTGGCCCCACAAAAAGTATTTTATTTTGGTATGGGGACTTACTTAAGTTGCCCATCTAGGCTTAAACTTCTGATCCTCCTGCCTCAGCCTCCCAAGATTTTGTAGTGGTGATAGTGGAGTGCTGGAGAACAAACCCTAGGCCCCACACATGCTAAGCGCTCAGTCTATCACTGAACTACACCTTCATCCCCTCTCATGTAACTTGTTATAATCCCTGTAAGGCAGGAAACTCGCAAGAGCTCTAAAATTTATAAATGATTACACATATTGTACTTCAATCTTCCAGTTCTTTCAGGGATTTTGCCTGCTTATCAATTTCCATATGTGAAAACACCACAAGGTTTGTTGCTGAATTATTTGAAGCAGAAAAGCACATAATAAAAGCAACCTAATGTCTTAGTCTTAAGGCCCTGGCTTTAAAAGAAACCCAACAAGAAACATGGTACAGTGAAACAACATAGGACATGTGTGTTCTGCTGGTAGATACACAAAACATCTTTTGGGTTGGGAATATAAATTATATTTAAGAATCACAAAAAGGAGTAACTGTGTTTCCAGGGTAGAGATGCCGAGATTGTGGAATGACAGCAAAAAGTCTTCACAATACACTCCAACTGGGTGTGGTGCTGTACACGTGTAGAACAGTTTGGGCTACACAGTAAGTTCAAGGTCAGCCTGGACTATATAATGAGACCCTGTCTCAAAGATAAAACAAAAGACTTTGTAGGGCACAGTGTAATCCCAGCACTCAGGAAGCTCAGGCAGAAGGATTACTGTGAGTTCTAGGCCAGCCTAGGCTACAGTTAAACTCTGATTCAAAAAAGACAAACAAACAAATAAAAGGGAAAAAAAAACCCAAAGAACAAAATACACACACACGCACAATATACTCTCATGCAACACCATAATGTACAGCCCTGTAATATAATTAGTTTTCCAAAGATACTAATATTTCTCTTTTCTTTTTAGATAAGGCCTTACTATGTAGTTCAGGTTGGCCTTAAACTTGCAGCAATCTCCCTCCTGCCTCAGCCTCTCTAGTGCTGGGATCACAGGCATGTACCACTATGTCCCATTAAGATACTAATTTTTCAAAATAAGTAGAACATAGCCGGGAATAGTGGTACACACCTGTAACCCTAACATGTGGGGGGCTGAGCCAGGAGGACCGCTGCAAGGTCGTCAGCATGGGCTACAAATCGAGTTGTAGCCAGCCTAAACTGCTTCTAGCCAACCTGAAATACACAATGAAACCCTGTCTCAAAAAAAAAAGTAGAACCTAAAAGTTTTGCTTTCTGAATTTCAAAAAATTAGTTTGATTTGTCCTTTTACCTGTAAGTTTTCTAAACATATCACTTTGTCACTTACACTTGAAATAATTATGTTTTCAAACTGACCTCCATTCATGTATCTGGTTGCTTTTACAGAATTATTCAACACCTCAATTAGCGACCAGGTAACTAAGTACGTATCACTAAGTCTAAGCATTACCATGTCCTCTCACCCTAATTGAACACAAGGCGCATGAGACTGAGATGCCTGCTGAGGTGCGATCTTCTGTGGGAACCACACAGCACTGCTGCAGTGGGAGTCCGACAGTGCTATGGTAGAAGAACTGCACCTGCCCTGATGGCACAGCTACCACCCTGGCCAGCAACCTTCCTCTCCTGCTGAGGCCACACAGTGAGTTCAGGGCCAGCGTGGACTACCTTAAAAAATCCCGTAAAACCAACAGCCTTCTAACGTTTATGTAACACACGACTCTTGATGACTGTCCTAACTTTTACTATTAAATCAATTCCTTATGAAGTGTGGCAGGTTGGCATGGTTTGTTAGCAGTCTAGGAGGCAGAAGGACCAAATGTGGGCTCAATCTGGAAAGGCACATCTGAGACTTAGATTCTGATTTAAAACCAACCAACATAACATAACATCACATCACAACACAACATAAAATAAAATAAAATAAAATAAAATAAAATAAAATAAAATAAAATAAAATAAAGGGACTTGGGATATAGCTCGGGAGTGTTAGTGCCTGCCTGCCAAGAGCCAGGTCATGAGTTCAATCCCCACTCCAAAAAAAAAAAAAAAGAATTAATTAGATAAGGTGGGGATGTAGCTCACAGTGAAGGCCTTAAGTTCAAGTCCCAAGTACCGTATTCCTATGAATCTAAAAAGTTCTATTAAACAGAACACTTGAAGGTGAATAGCAGTAGCATTTCAGAAAAGATATAATATGAACCAGAAGGATGCTTCCATGGAATTTAACGAATCTTTTCTTGTTCCTCCAAGCCAAAAAAAAAA